>VNJQ01002400.1:80566-153121 GCA_008042515.1 Drosophila truncata | reverse complement strand
GGGGGGGGGGGGGGGGGGGGCAATGTGTCAATATTTATGAACTATTATTGAACATTTGACGGAGCTGATGACGATGACGATGATGATGATGTAAAAACAAGCGGGGAGGGGAAAAACGGGAGCAGAGAGCTTACATTAGCCCGCGTTGAGGCAAGAGAAAAATTTAATTAAAAAGTAAAAGGAAGTGGAAGTGGGTTCAGAGGGGAAGGGGAGTGACTATGGCAGGACTATGGAATGCCAATTTATGACAGCGACGACGGCACACACATGTGCTGTATATATATGTCCTGTGTGTGTGTTTATGTGTCCTGTGCTCCCGGAGCAGAGGTCCCGCAGAAAATGCAAAAAGCGAAAATTAATGGAAAATTAATTAAGTGTCGTTTAATGTTGTCTCAATGTAAACGCTTTCAACGCAGCGCAAATTAAATTGTTGATACCATATATAGCAGGAGCACTCAGGACCTGCCTCCTGCCTCCTGCCTCCTGCCTCCTGCCTCCTGCTCCTTCCCCGCATCCTTGGTGGCTGCTTTTGATTTATTGGTTTTCTTCTGACGCTTCCTCGTTTTTTTTTCGTTTACTGCTGCTGCATTCTGGAGGCTCAGTTGAGTGTTAGCCTGGCCATAAAATTACATTTCTCCCCCTCTCCCCTTTGCTTTTCCCTCCATTTTGACCACATGGCGTATGCGCAATCTCAACAAGCAAAGGCAAAACCAGAGGCAACTTTTCCATATGCAAAGTGCAATGGAAATTGCAATTTTTCATGCGGCTTCCCTTTTGGCTTTTGCCTTCCCTTCCATTCCTTTCCATTCCTTTCCATTCAATTCAATTCAATCAAATGCATTGGCGCACAGAGAGTGGTAGGCTAAATCTGAATCCAGTTCTGGGATCGATTATATTGGCACACTTACCTTCTTGCAGTAATCAAGCAAATCCATTTTATCACGCAAACATGTGGCGCCGGTTGTCTTCTTGCTGAGGTCCGTCACCCAGCGTCCCTCCTCGGACAGATATTGCGGCTGATAGATTTGTCCGGCCTCGCAGAGCACGGCTATTTGTGGCTCCCATCGTGGTGAGGCGGCCTGGAAAAAAAATAGCAGAGAAAATGTTTGAAAATTAGTCAAGAAAGCAAGCTTTAATGGGAAGCTAAAAAATAGGAATTAAACTAATTAAATTGTAATGAAAATTTCATGATTTATTATAATAAATAAGTTGGGGTAATAAATACCCTGAAATCTTTAAACTTTTAAGGTTAAACCTAAGATAAACCCTCTTAATATATCCCTAAACTCTTTCTTTAATTTTTTTTGTATAATTTTCTCAGCATTTTCAAGGCTCCTTATCATTTCAAATCCTTCTACTAATTCGTTTAGTTTCTCTCCTAAGAAGTTGTCACTGTCAGTGGGGAAAATCAAGCTAGAAATTTCGAGAATTTGCAATTCTGTGCAGGGCCAACAATGCGTATGCGTAATGTGTGTGTGTGATGTGTGATATGTGTGGTCCTGGCTCTGTGTATATATATTCTTGGGTGTGTGTGTGTGTGTGTGTGCGGGTGTCTGTTTGTGTGTGTGGGAGAGGCATCAACAAAGCCATAGACAAGACAGCACAACAGCAGCCGCAACAGCAGACAAAGACATGCCATAGCACATTAATCATACGCCACATTGTACAGGCGGCACAACCCACATTTCGAGGCAGCCGCCTCTGAAGCGGGGGGCGTGACAAAGCGATAAAAAATGATGGCCTGCTAGGAGAGAACCTGCACCATCGATGGACCTTAACTAGGAGAGCAAGAGGGGAGGGGATTGAGAGGTGGGAATTGAGAGGAGAAGACTGAGAGGGGAAGCCTGAGATGAGGAGACTGACAAGAGAAGCCTGACAAGAGGAGGAGCAGCTCTCTCTCTCTCTCTCTCTGTCTATTCCTTATGTGTGCTAAGAACAATTAATGGCCGTCATTAGGCGGAAGGCGTGGCCCTGAGCTGAGTCCCGTGATTGCGATGGCGATTGCTTAAATGCTTCATTACCAGCTGACGACCAGGACTGTTGATGGTCTCTGGTCTCAGCCCAAGGCGATGATGAATGTCTGGCCAAATTATGCATAACGATTTGAATTGATACATTGATTGATTGATTGAGTAAAGGCAAAGAAATTAAAGCAAGTCTATAAAACTATATGTGTTCTCTTAATAATAAAAGAGAGATAATAAAAGAAATATATAAATCTTTAACTACCCTGCACTCACTTTTCATCAACATTTCATCAACGTTTCATCAACATTTCATCAACGTTTTATCAACATTTCATCTACGTTTCATCAACAGCTGAAGGGGTGATGTTGTTTATGATTCATCGATGAATTGCTATACAAACCGTTGATGAAATTAACATGGGCATGTCCTAGGCTATCATCAACAACAATTCATCAACAATTCATCAACATTTCATCAACATTTCATCGATGAAATGTTTAGTAATTTCTTCCTCACTTTTATCAGTGCAACCGAAACACTTGTCACCGACTAAGATAGATAAATCATCAAAGGGATAATCACTGGAGACAATCGGTGAGAATCAGTGAGGAATTAAGGCGTGGGGGGTAAAGGGTGTGAAACTGGTTTGTGGAAATGCCGGCTGACGACTGGATTTGCAGCTGAATTGAGAAACAATGACGGCTCTGATTGCAATCAAAGTGAGTTGCTGCCCAGAGCCAGCCCAGAGATTTGCACTCGTTTTTCTCTCACTCTCTCTCTCTCTCTTTCTCTTCAATTATAGGCCAGTAACAATGGCAAATCTCCTGCCTTTACCGGCGCGATCCGCGCTTTACTTTCTTTCCAACAGCTTAAGTCCCTGGGTTTTGTTTCAATTTTTTTTTTATTTCGCCCTTTATGTTTTTTTTTTTGCTGCACAATCAAAGTGGAGCAGCAGGCTTTTTCATACCAGGGATTTCCCCAGTTTTTTTCTCCCCCCTCCTTTTGTTTGCTGCATTTCCATTATGCTGCTGCTGCTGCTGCTGCTGCTGCTGCTGCAGCAGGCGCAATTCGTGGAATCCAGAGAATGCACTCATTGATTCATGAACTCTGAGGCAGAGGCAGGGGATGGGGGGAAAAACTGATGCCAGAGCACTTTCCCGGAAAATGATCCCTGCGAAGTGGGAAATTGGTTTGGGACTTAATCGAGAAGGCCAGGCAGCTGTTGGGAATTATACCGAAGAATGTTTCAAGGCTGCACTTGAGAGCTTTCCCAATTAATTGAAAGCGATTTTCCTCGCTCAGTCTGAGAGAGACTCAGTCTCTTCCCAGCATTAAGTGCATTCCCCAAAGAGGAGGAGCTCGAAGCTCGAAACTGGTTGCTTCAATAACAAATGTGGTAAAGTGATTAAATGGAAATGCACTCGCTGTAATTATGATGATGATGATGATGATGATGGCTATGCCCTAATGCATTCACAATTATTGATCGGTTGTGCATATATGATAATGTATTATTATCCTTGCAACGGATACTTGTAAAACTTCATTAAAAGCAACTTCCGGTTGCCAGGCAGCAGCAGCAGCTGAAATATGCATTGGCCCAGGCCTAGTCGAGTCCAGTCAGGCGATGATGTGTTTGTGTGCGTTCAACTATTTCAAAAGTAATTAAGTTGGCAAAAAGGCGCCAACAACGCAGCTCCGGCTCAGCTTTTGTTTGTCAGTTTGTCAGCTGACTTGTGACATGAAAAGGGGAAGGAGGGAGGAAATGGAGGAAAATGAAGGAAAAGCGAGCAAAAGGGCTCAAAAAACATGGAGTGACAGAGGGGCGGGGCCAGCAATTTTTCCAGGCAATCTAATAATTCAACCAAAAACAACAATACACACGCGCTCAGGCTTGGGCAATGCCCCCCAGTACATGAGTGTGTGTGTGTGTATACTCAAAGTGTGTGTATGTGTGTGTGTGTTTGTTTATGCAGATTTTGTTTGCAGTTGTTGTTGCCGCCGCTACTGCTGCTGCTACTGCTGCTGCTGCTGCTGGTGTTTACACTAACACCAACAATGGCATATGCCAAACAACGGGTCAGAGGCAGCGCCAGAAGTCGGGATTTCCCGGACTTCAGGGGCGTGGCGAAAACAGGACTTTTCCGTAACGACCGGAGAGGGGGGGCAGGCGGCAGGAGGCAGGAGGCAGGGCAATAATAATGTCGCTAGCCATGGCAACGCAATGTGCAAACAAAAAACACAAAGACACAATTTTGTAATAACATTGGAGCCATGGTTGAAGGAAGCGGGGGGTGGGGTGGGGTATTCCCTGAAAGAGGAAGCGCCATATGGAGTGCATGTCCTGCGACAATTATGCAGAATATCCCCAGCTTTTCACTATGGTCAAAATAATGAGGAAAGACAGGAGTGAACAGCAGAGAAGAGGAGTAAACAGGAATGAAGAGGAGTGAACAGGAGTGAACGGGAGTGAACGGGAGTGAACGGGAGTGAAGAAAGGTGAATGGGAGGGAACAGGGGTAAACGGGAGTGAAGAGGAGTGAACAGGAACAAACTATGGAGAAAAGAGGAGATACCAGAAACGGGAGAGTGATCGGGAGTGATCAGAAATGAACAGTAGTGACTAGGAGGGAATAGGAGTAAACAGGAGTGACTAGGAGTGAATAGAAGTGAATGGAAGTAAACAGAAATGAACAATGGTGAACAAAAGTTAACAGAATTGCAAAATACTGAATCAATCAGCATAAATTATTCTTTTAACTATTCATATCTTGAAAAACCCCTTTAAAAACATCAAAAAACTAAACCCACTTAATTACACAACCTTGAACCCTTCGCTAATCGAAAACTCTCAACCAGAAAATGCTAAAATTTCGATTAGCTGACCAATATGCATGGTGTTTATCCCAGATTTTCCAAAAGGGAAATTGCTGTGACACCACAGCCATAATGATGCAACCCAGAAACCAAATCGAAATGGAAAAGAGCGCGGGGCTCCCACGAGTTGAATCTGAATCTGAAGCTGAATCTGAAGGAGCCGCCAAAATGACAGGCGACAAAAGGAAATTGCAGCAGTGCCAACCGGCAATCTGTCAGGCGGCCAAAAGGATGCAAGGCGAGCCGAAGAGTGTTAACTGGGTAGGTGTTTGCCAGCGGAAGGGTGCTGTCAACGTAGGGAGGAGAGGAGGGAGGGCGGGTTTGGGTGATATGGTCGAGTGCAGCAACACCAACAGCAACAGCAACAGCCACGCCCAACGGCCAACGGCCAAATCCGTCCCAGCTTCCGTCTGCTGCTGTCGCGTTGCTTCCTCTTCGTGAAAGGCAATCATGGCCGTGTTTCCCCTCAGTCACACTTTAACCCCCCGCTTAACCCCTATGCACAGAGAATAAAATTTTGGTAAAAGAGATAAGGCTTTAATGGTATCATATTTTTTAAGAAAAATTCAACTAATTTTCCTTTAAAAAAATATAAATCAATTGAACAGAAGTGAATAAGAGCGAATAGAAGTGAATAAAAATGAATAGAAGTGAATAGGAGTGAATATGAGTGAATAGGAGTGAATAGGAGTGAATAAGAGTGAATAGGAGTGAATAGGAGTGAATAGGAGTGAATAGAAGTAAATAGGAGTGAATAGCAGTGAACAGGAGTGAATAGAAATGAATAAAAGTGAATAGAAGCGAATAGGAGTGATCAGAAGTGATCAGGAGTGAATACGAGTGATCACTAGGAGTGATTATTGAATTTTCCTTACAAAAAAAATATAAATCAATTGAAACAAGCCATAAAAATAAGCTTAAAAATGCTTAAACTAGTTGAGATTGAAAATTTGTTCATGTGCAGGACTCCTGGCAACCGCCAGGACCTCTGGCGAACACAGGACACACGCCCCTTTGCATCCGCAGTGTTTGCTGAACAAGCTGAAAGGGCGACAAATTGTAATCAAATGCACGCATGAGTGTGTGTGAGTGTGTGGTGTGTGTGTGTTTTTGAGTGTGTGTGTGTGTGGTGTGTGTGTGTGTGGTGTGTGTGTGAGGGGCGTGGCCCCGTGTGTTGTGCCAGGTTTTCGCTTGTTTCCCCGGCCAAAGAGAGCGGAAAAACACGCTTAATCGACAGAGAAGGCGGCAACTGTTCAGGGAAAATAGTGGAAAGCCATTGATTAACTTGGCTGGGTCCAGAGCTCCCCTCCCCTCTCCCCGCCCAGCTCATAAAGTTGCCAAGTAATTGGAGTTTCGATCGGAGCAAAGTATGCAGAGCGGAAATGTCAGGAAAAATCTGGAAAAGCATCAGGAAAATGTGATTACAGGCAGATGAGTAGTCACTTTACATGGCAAAAGGCCATAGAGATGTGGGTATCTCTGAACTGTAATCAAACATCAAACTTAAACACTGAAAAGTAGGCAACATAAGGCAGGAAACGTCCTTTGCCTAAGGATTGTTATCTAAACTAAGATAAGTGGGAACAAAAATTATTTTTTAAGCTTAAGTTTGAGTGAAATAAGGGATTAAAGCTGGGAAAACCAGAAAATGCCAGAAAGCTAATTAAAAGCTGAAAGCTGAAAGTTTTCTGATCAACAAGTATGCCAGAAAAGATCCCTTGGCTTAGGATTTTCTTTAAAAGAGATGTAAGTCAGAGAAAAACGTATATCTTGACTCTATTATTGAGTAAAATTTAAGAATAAAACTAGAAAACCAAGTCAAAAAAGAAAAAATCCAAGTTAATTAATTTTTCTAATTTTTCTGATCAACAAGTGAGACAGAAAATGTCCTATAGCTCAGGGTTTGATATAAATCTCTTTTCTTCAGTAAGAAATAAATGTATTCTATTAGAACTTTATACTTAAGTTTGATTAAAACTCAATTATAAAGTCAAAAAATCAAGAAAACCCAAGAAAATCCAAGAAAATCCCCTTTATTTTAGATCAACAAGTAAACTCCTTTAATATTAAACCTAAGCCTCAGGCTAAAGCAAGTCAAAAGCCTTACAAGAAATCTAATAAAACCAAGGTGAAGGAAAATTGCATTAGCACTGCAACCGGAAATGAGGGCAACCGGAAGTGCCTGGGATTTAATTTCCCCCTCCCTCGAGATGCGAGGGACTCAACTCAAATCAATCACCTGTTTGCTAGCTGCTTCTTCAATTCATTTATGCCACAACAAATTAAATGGAAAGCAAAGTAAGTGGAAGCAAAGCGCAGAAAAACTTTGCTGAATTATGGTCGTTCTTATGCGATTCTTTTTTTCAAAAAAAGAAAATACCAAAAGGAGCTTATTTCCGGCGCTTTTCCCAGAGAGAGAGAAAAGAAAAAGAAAAAAGAAAAAACCAGAGAGATATGAAAACCGCGCAGTCAATTCCAACTTTCGATTTAAAGAACTTAAGTCCCTGGCAGCCAAAGGGGCGTGGCAGGAGCGCCAAGCGAAAGCAAGCCGGGCAATAAGTACTTCAGGGGCTACTTATAATGGCCACCATCCCCTAAAGAGAGGGGGATGCAAATGGTTGGAGAATAGAGGGAGGGAGACATGCAGAGGGGGGGCACAGAGAGACGACAGAAACACAATTATGTTAATGTTTACTCGACCGTAATTAACTCAAATTTATGATATTTTAATTTCGCCCAAGCGGGACACTCGACGAGAGTGAAAGAGAGACAGAGAGAGAGAGTGAGAGAAAACCCAAAACGAAACAAACAAAAGAAAATTGCGTTATAATAACACACGTAAAAAAAAAAAAAGTTACCTCCCCTCAACACCCCCCACTTTTTTCTTCCTATGCTTAATGCGAGTTGGAGACAAATAGAATTTTAATGCAAAATAAAACGCAAAAATTCTTCTTCTCCTTTTTTTTTGTTGTTTGTGTTATGTTTTCCCTGTTTGAGGTCCTTTTTTTTGGAGCTGCGGCGACAGGCGAAGGAATAACAAATGCGTTTTGGCCTGATCGACGAGGATAATTACAGTGCAGGGCTCAAGACAAGCAAAATGCTTGAAAAAAGTTATTTGGCAAAAAAAAAAAAAAATACAAAGAAACTTTTTTGTGTAGGAGAGGAAAATACAGACTTATATCGGGCAACTTTACATCTGAAAAGCTTTCAGTTTGAGGATTATTTATTAAATATCTTTGTATTTATTAAAAACTTTGCACAGTTTAATTATTTAAATATTTATACATTTATTCCTACATTTTTATAATTTAATTTATTGAAATTTGATGATACTTTATCTATTACATATCTTTGTATTTATAAAAAACGTTGCAAAGTTTAATTATTTAAATATTCTTACATTTATTCCTGGATTTTTATAATTTTATTTATTGAAATTTGATGATTGCTTTAAATTTATTTGTTAAAATATCATTAAATTTTCAATTCTTTCAAATATATTTATGTTGTCTTTCTTTACATTTTTCAAAAAATAGTATAAATTAGTTCAGAAATTAATTGAGGAACTATAATATAAGACCTTTATAGGCTTTTTTGTAATAGATTTTATTTGTAATAGATTTCTTTGTTAACTTTTCCATAAATTATTTAAAGGAGTAGTCATAGTTATTAATATTTTAAATATTATTACAAATTTTACATATTTTTCCTGCTATTTATTTTAAGATTAAATCACAAACAAAACTATAAAAGATCAAAGAAAATCATTAAGAGTTTTGAAATAGTTCTACTTGATTTTTTCAGGGCATTACTTAATGTTAGTAAATTTTTTGTTACTGAAAAAGCAGCCCAAGACAATTACAAAATCCAACCTTTTCGATCGCTTTTTGACCTGACAGCTGTGAACCGCACTGTTCCCGAGGGCAAGTGGTGAGCGAGCGTGAGCTGGGTTCAGGACATTCAAATTATGCTTTTTGCATGTTAAATTTGCGGACCAAACAACAAAGCAAAGGAAATGAGCACGAAGGTCCAGACCAGGGGTGGTGTCAAAAGGGGGGTCAACACATACAAACACACACACAAACACACACACAAATCACCCATACACACACAGAGGAAAAAAAACACATAGCCAAAGCAGATGAAGGGAGAAAGAGAAAAAGAGAGGAAGGAAGGGGCCCAAAGAAAACAAAAACAAATTGTGAAAAATAGCCACAAGCCAGGGGCGCAGCAGGAGGGGGCGTTAAGGGGGGTTGCCTAAGTAGCGTGTCGCTTGAAGTAAGTCAAAGTTGGAAAATGGAATGAAACGTTTTTCGCTTATACATCTTTTTTTTTCTGCAATTTTTTGCTGGGTTTATTCTCTTTTTTTTTTTGGAAGTCACACACCCAAAGACAGGGCTATTATTTATGAGTTTTCTACGTTCGCCGCCTGTCTTTTGTGCATTTTCGCTTTTTGCCATTTAACTTTTTTTCGTTCTTATTGTTGTTTTTTTTTTTGCCATCATGATTTTCCTGCTTTTTTTGCTCGCTTTTCGCTTGTTTGTGGCTCAATTTCGAGTGTCAAAAAGCCTTGTTGTTCTTGTTCTTGTTCTTGTTTTGCTGATGATGACTCAGCACACTAAGCTGGTCTGGAATTTGCACCCACACCAGCAGGACTCCCCCTACTTCTGCTTCTCTACCGAGTTTCACTAGTTTTTCGTTTATTTTTTGCCCACTTTCTCTTCCGGACTTTTCTGGATTGAAGTCGAAACGTGCCTAAGAGTGCGGACTGGCATATGTGTGTGTGCGTTAACATAGATATACACACTCACACTCACACACACACTCACATTCTGGGAAAATGCAGATCGAAAGCTTTGAAAGGCGAAGAACTGCTCGAAACTCGAAACTTTTTCGACCGAAAAAACTTTTTCCAGCAAAAGTAAAGCCGAAAATAACGAAAATACAAACATTTCTTTGCATGTCTGTCCCCCTTGCACACAGGTGAGTCGCAGGACTTTGACAGGACTCACTCACTCACTCACACGCATGCAAATTGAAATTAATTTTGTGAAAAGTGCCTGCAAGTATGCAACACAATTTTTCCAAGACAACTTTTCTGAACTCGCTCCCCCCCCCACTCTTCGTATCTCTCTCTGTGTGTGTGTGTGTGCGAGTGTGTACTTTCTAATTGATGCTGCTGAAAGCACTTTTAATTACATTTGCGGGCGGCTCTCTGGCCCCAGGACCCCCTCTCCCTCTCTCTCTCTCCTCGAACCCCCTTATACCGCCTCGACCTGCAAACTCAACTCAACTCAACTGAAAACTGAAGTGCCAGCGAATGCTCATCGTCCTCGTAATCATCATCGTACAGTCATCATTTCGGGATTCATCATCATCCTCATGCTGGAGTACACTTGACAAAAATGTTTTTACTAATGAGAATATATCGTTGGGCAAGTCAAAGGGAAGTTAATAGTTTTTATTTAGACTTTTCTGACTTGCAAGCTGTTGATTTTTTGGCCTAAATTGTGTCTATCGAAGCGAGAAGCTTGTATCGAAAATATAAATGCTAAAGTATCGAAATATTGTGCAATTACTGCTAAAATATTAATTGTATCGAACAATTATCGAAAAAAAGTTATATAACCAATATACAGGTTCGAAATCTGACAAAGAATATCTATTTGTTTTACATTTATTGCAAATATCGTTAGGATATCGCTTTATTTATCGAAAGTCCAAATAACGATACATAATTTAGGTATCAAATTATTAGCTATTTAAAAATGTGGCATTTAACCATAAAATATTGGTAAAAAAACAAAATTTGTTATTAGTACAAAATGGTTCGATATATGCAAGAGTTAATGGATCTATTGCACATTTATCGCCACCAAAAAATATCGATGTAATTATCGAAAGTCGATAAATGAATGCTGAATGCTAATATTAATATATCTGTACTCTGAGCCATCTCTGCTTATGATTAACTCATTTTAATATTTAAGTAAATCAAAAACACATTATTTTTAGTCAGAATAAATCCGAGAATTTCGTAAATTTTCTTTCCCTGCTGAAATTTTAGTACTTTCCATCTGGCCAGCAGCAGCAGCAGTAGCAGCAGCAGCAGTAGTAGTTCATCATCCTTGCAATGGCATTTTCAATTTCAATTTTTGCACTTTTATCGGCAACTCTGGGGGATATTTTCCCCCCACCTCTGCCCCGTTGGCACCTAATTGATTTGTGCGCAGCATCCTTGGCATCCATACCGTATCTATCTCCTGCAGGAGCTCTTCAATTATACAACTTTTGGTCCCGAAATGAAATTACTCAAGTTTGGCTGGCTCTCTGGCAATGCGATGGGATGCTTGTGATTCTGATGCTGCTGCTGCTTCTGCTTCTGCTTCTGATGCTGCTGCTGCTGCTTCTGCTTCTGATGCTGCGTTTCTTTGCATAATGTTTGATTCCCTCTGTCGCCTTTTGCCTCTGATAATTTGGGTCACTCCAGAGGACACCCCCTGCCAGTCGCCAGTCCGCAGTCCACAGTCTCCAGTGTCCAGTGTCGAGTGTCGAGTGTCGAGTGTCGAGGGTCTCTTGTGCGGTTCATTATTCCTCGATTTGCTGCAGGTCACCTCAGTCTCCAGTCTTCAGTTCAGCCTTCTCCTCCTCTCCAGCTCATTTCATTTCATTTCATTCCATTTCACTTCATCTGAGTTCATTCGATTTCCATTTTTTATTCAGCTAATTGAGTGCGAGCTGGAAAATGGGGTAGGGAAATTTCCCAATTGGGCAGGAGTGCGTTTAATGGCCCAAGATGACAATTGAAAACTCATTTGTTATGTCCCCAAATGTACTTAATCGATGCCTATTTCCCATGATTCATATTAGAGAGGAAAGAAATCAGTAGTTAAAGAAGAAATTACGGAATTATAATATTAAATTTGAGGTCTAATGGTTAGGATCTCAATGTTCCTGTTAAATACTATCCAGCTTAGAGACAATTCTATGCAAATTACTGCCAAAAATAATAATATTTCCCTTCAAACTATACATCTCTTTTCAAAATCAGCACAAATCATGGAAAATTTGTGTGTTTTGCACTATAAACTATGCAATGCCTAATTACTAGAAATTAAAATGGGGAGAAATTAAATTTTGTGAGGGGAAAATCCACTCGGATTCGGATAATTCTGCTGCCATTGAACCACATTTTGGGGCCAATCAACTAAATTATCCACTATACTTGTATATAAAAAGCATGTAGGAAAAAGTAGTCAGGGAAATGGTAATGGAAAAACCCAAATGAAGTTAACTGAAAAATTAACGCTGAATCAGCAAAGCAATCAACAAAAATTACGCAACATTAATGCGCTTACAAGCGGCAAGGGATCAGCTGCTCCTGGTCCAGCTGCTGTTGCTTTTGTTGTTGCTTTGCTGGAAAATGGGAAATGGAAATGGAAAATATATACACCGAGCATGTGCGCCACTGCAGCCATAATGAAAATGCTGGGCTAACAACATTTTAATCCCGGCCACAAATTGCTGAGGCTTAAAGCCTCCGTTCGATAATAAATATGATTAATTTTACACAAAAAGCCAGGCCCAGCAGGCCGGAAAGCCGTAAGCCACCAATGGGTGCGACAGGGATGACTGTCGGTGCAGACAAGCAGAGCGAGATGGAGATAGCTTTATGTACTCTAAGTACAGTTGGCCGCAAAACACATGCGATGGGGAAAAGGTGGGGGCTAAAAAGGGTAAAACCGTCGGGCTAAAATGCAATAAAGCTGCCAAAAACAAAAAACTAATCAACAAATTATGGCAGGCAAGTGGTTACGAATGGAGAAACCTAAAGAGGGGGGGAAATAGGGAAAATAGGGAACATTTTGGGGAAAAGTCAAGCCGAGACACACAAAGAAAAAAGGGAAATAAAGTGTATGCCTTGAGTTTTGGGGTATTAAATTATTTTAAAGCCATTTTTATCCAAAAATTAAGTATAGAAATTAAATTTAGAATATTTTACGCTTAATTTATAAATTACTGGGTATTTTATTTTAATACTTATCTTCTAAATATATTAATTCTTTAGTATTATAGGCTTGCTTTCTGTAGTAAAAAACGAGGTATTTTATTTTAATACTAATATTCGAAAAATACTAATTCTTGAGAATATTAGTCTTCATGTTTGCTTTAAAAAAATACTAGGTACTTTATTTTAGTACTAATCTCCTAAAAATACTACATTTGAAGTATATAAGGCTTGGTACTTTTTTTAATACTAATCTCCACAGAATTCTGGTTCTTTGGTATATTAGGCGTGATTTCAGTAGTACAAAAATACTGGGTATTTCATTTCAATACTAATCAAATACTAAAATACTGAAAATACTAAAAATACTAGAAATTTTATGTGAATACTAATTTCCATTAAAAAAGATTTAAAAGTACTTAAAGCCTGTTTATCCTTTATTTTTAAACCCAAAACTGCTTTAAAACTATGAACCTATTTACAAATCCTGTTTTTTGGCATAAAAAGCCTTAAAAAGTCGTAAATGGTTTCCCTCTAACATTTTCTTATAAGAAAACTTTATTTGTTTTTAATTTTGAGCCTTCAAAAAAAAGGTTTTAAATAGCAAAGGACTTTTCTCCAAGTGAAGGAGTTGCAAGTGGACGTTATAAACGATAGACGATAGGGCTTTGCATTCTTTTGCAATTCAATTAACTGTGAAAACTAATTAAGTGACTCCTGCCGAGAGAGGATGGATCCTTTGGCAGGCGGCAATGCAGGCGATTGCATGTGTGCGAGAGTTTATTGCATAGCAGACTTTTTGGCATAACTTTTGGCCTGGCCACCAACAACAACAAACAACAAATTGAAATTGGAAGCTCATGAGAAGGAGGAGGAGACTCCTTTTCGCTTCCTTCCTTCCTTACTTCCTTCTCCTCCAGGACTCCAAGACTCCAGCTCCAGCTCGTGCGTGTGCCAAGATGGCGACTTCGACAACACTTGGAGCTAATGGCTTTCCCGGCAGCAGGGAGAACTTTTTCCACCGACACGCTCCAAGACTGACAGCGACTAATTCCAGTCCCTCTCTCTTTGCACCCCCACACTTCCTGTACTTCGTCCTTGGTCCTTAACTCCTTTGCCTCGCATTCATTTTAATCGCACGAGCGTAAGCCAAACGGAAAGCTTTTTCAATTTGTTGCGAAACAGAAACACACACATCCACCGAGGAAGATACTCAGATATTACGTATCTTACCTAGCCAAAAAAGATACTTAATCATCGGAGCAAGTTTCTGTAGCTCGTCTTTCGTCCTGCACTGCGCTGCGCTGCGTGTGTTATCCGGTATTTAATAACCGAGCTTGGAGCTGGTAGCTGGTAGCTGGAAGCTTGAAGCCAAAACCGAAGCCAAAAGAACAGCAATAAGAGCAACAATGCCGAAAGCCAGCAACAACAGCAATTTGTGTGCATAATTTATGCCCTGTTGGAATAGAATTTCCTTCTTTTGCTGGCTGGAAGCCCAAGCAGATTGAGGATTTTCAGGGAAAAGAAAGGGAGAAGTGGCGGGAAAAGTGCTTTCCAGCTCCCAAAATAAGCTGAAATAATTGTTGTGGTTTAAGTAAAATTCTGGAAATTAAATTTACTCAAATATCTAAGAGTTTCATAATGAAATCTTGATGTTAAAAGAGTTCCCGTTTAGTAGTATTAATCAGGGTATACTTGGGTATATTTGGGTATATTTTTCTATATTCTGGTATATTTTGGGTATATTTGGGTATATTTAGGTGGTATATTTTGTTATATTCTGGTATATTTTGGGTATATTTGGGTATATTTTGCTATATTTTGGTATATTTTGGGTATATTTGGGTATATTTTGGTATATTTTGGGTATATTTTTGTATATTTTGGGTATATTTGGGTATATTTGGGCATATTTGGGTATATTTGGGTATATTTAGGGTATATTTGGGTATATTTGGGTATATTTAGGGTATATTTTGGGTATATTTGTGTATATTCTGTTATATTTTGAATATATTTAGGTATATTTTGGTATATTCTGGTATATTTTAAGTATCCCCTTTAAAAGATGTCCTGAAAACCAGTTAGTTTGCTCTGATTGATTGCCCAATGAGAACTGCATCGTGCAGGTTGTTTTTTTTCCAACCCTTGGAATGTTGACCCATTTGCGATTAGGTCTGACATCGCTTTGCAGGATAATTGCAGCCAAAAAGAGGACTATCAGCAGATGGAGGAGGAGCAGCACCACACTGACTCCTCAAATCTGAGACTGAGACTGAGTGGGGGAAAATGAATCGCAGTGGCTTTGATAAGCGTCGATTTAAGGCGTCGTAGCACTTGGCACACTCATTACCACCATTCCTACACAACCCGTACACCGGAGCACTTGCCGGATAAATGCCATGATTGAATGGCGGAAGCAAAGGGAGAGGTTTGGGAGAAGAGCTACCTAGTTCATTAAATCAGCCCTCTGTGGCTCTTTGTGTGTGTGTGTGAGAAACTCGTATTTCGTATTTCGAGTTTCCCTGTGGAAACTCCCCACCCTTTTGCCTGGCTTTCTTGTTACGTTTTTCTCATTATCTTGCTCCCAGCGTGGAGTCAATGAATGTGTTCATTCGAAACTGCAGTGAGAAGAAAGGAAAGCAGGGTGGAAAAAGAGGGGGAAGTAGGGAGAAAATAGGGAGAAAGTAGGGGGTAAAGGCTGGGAGAATGTGGGGAGTAATGGCTGGGAGAAAAGCTGATATAAAGCAGAGAAGCACAGGGCAAGCTGAGGGCGTGACTTACGTGCATAAATTACAAACAGAAGCGGGCGCAGTGAATCCTTTTTTTTTTCTCCGCCGCCACATGGGGCGTATGCGCAATTTGGCCAACAGTAAAGCAGAAAAAAGAAGGTAGGGAAAGGGGTAGGAAAAAAGGGAGTCAGGAGGAAACGTTGACAGCGACAAGGTGTTGGGACACACACACACTACACACCACACACCAACACCCTCTTTCTCTCTCTCACTCTCCGTGACAGACATGCAATTTAAACTTTTTTGCAAGCAGCCAGAACTCCTTCTTGTGCCTTTTTTTCTTTTGTTTTTTTGTTGTTCCTTTTTGCTTGAGAAGATTAGCGGCAAGGGGCCAGAACTTATGCCCTCGACTCCCCCAGGATGCGTATCGAAATAAGTAAAAAGTGAAGTCCTTGTTGCTGAGACATTTTAATTAAGTGCATTCACAGGATAATAGAGCCAGGAATCGAAGGTAGATCAATAGATAACAGCTGCCGGGTATTAAAAGGAATTAATCTGCTTTAATTGCTTATAAGTGGCTGTAGATAATGGTCTAGGAAAGGCTCTAAATACGAGGTTTCTTATATATACAACTCCTTTTTATATTTTTCTTTAATGCTAAGACCACACTTAGTGAGTTTTTGTATAATATTTTACCTAGGAAAATCTCTAGAAAATCGAATAAGAGTTTCTCCTTTTAATATTTTCATTTTAAATGAAAAATAATCACAGCTAAGGCAGGGAATCTTCCATAAATGATTATTGGAAATCCATAGAAATATATCTTCACAAAAAACCAAAAAAATATATATAAGAAAAGCTTTTATGCTGCGTTTTCCCAGCGCGTGTTAATGGGTCACCCTAATGGGTAGAAGGGGGGCCTGGCGCTACTGTCTGATGACTGCAATTACTTGAGGCGGAAATGGCACCTCGTCCTGGCTCTTCCCTCTTCCCTCCTCTCTCCTTATTCTCCTCTCCTGCAAAGAAGCTTCCTGAAGGCAGAGCGCCAAGCAAATGAACTTTAATTAAATTCTTCATATGCTTCAGCGTAATTCTTTCTTCCTTTTGTAAAGGTCCTGGCCCCCCTGGCTTTTCCTCTGCCTCTGCCTCTGCTTTTGCTTCTGCCTCTGCTTCTGCTTCTGCTTCCTTGAGCAATGCCATTATAAAATGTGGTGGAGAGACGAAGCTCCTTTCTAAATGGATTTTTGGGCGAGGCAGAAAAGTTTTACTTCAAGGCTTTGTCCTTGACTTGGCCAGAGTGAATGGTGTGGGTGTGTGTGCCCAGTTTTAAGGCTGATTTTAAGCTGAGAAATCTCCTGATTTTATTTCGGACACCTTCCCTGCTTTTATCTGCTTTTTTGCATTCGTTTTAGTTTTGCATTTGACTGATTGGGTGGCTTCATCCTGCGTCCTGCCTTCGTTACCTCCCTTTTTTTTTATCTCTTTACCCCGCTTAGTTTTGAGTTTGAGCCGTGTAAATAAAATAAATTAAAATTGTTCCTTTTTATGAACTTTGCTGTCAACTTTCACACCTCTGCACACGAACTTTGAATGGCCCTCCACTGTCAGCCCCTTGCTTTCACAAAAATTTCTCAAAAAAAAGGAGAATAAAAAAAAAATATATATATATATATGTATTATCCTGGCAAAGGTCACAAAACTTTTTAAACATTTTCCGCTGCCTGTGCAGCTTGCTGTCACCTCCGCAGCGCTGTCCAGTGCAGGTCCAGGTCCTGGCCATGATCCTTCCTGCCAGCCAGGCAGCTTCCCCCCAGCTTTCCCCCAATTTTCCCCGTACTCTCCCCCGGTTTTCCTGCTTTCCCAGCTCATTATGCGCACAATCAGCAAACGGCGAGAGAGTAGGAAAAACAAACTTCATTTTGATAAAAGTAAACGAGCTCCATTTTCGAGGCAGCAGCAGCAGCAGCATCAGCATCAGAGGAAAAAACTAAACAGAAACTTTTCCAGCTGCGCTTTCCACCCAGAAAAATCCTCCTCCTTTGTTGTTGCTTTTGTCAGCTTGACGCCATTTTGTTTTCTTACTTAAGCCCCTGCCTCCGCCCGCCCCCCAAAAATATTTGTGCATATTCTGCACAAAAAAAAGAAAAGAAAATAAAATAAAATAAAAAGATGAAAAAACAAAAAATTGAAATGGAAAAGTAAACCCAAGTGCAGGCAGGGGAGGCGGGAAAGGAATGTTTAAAATTAGCACAATTAACTTTAATTGACGTAATTTTTAGTGACGCCTGCCAAGGGTGCAGGGTGCAGGGTGGAGGGTGCAGGGTTAGTTAGTTAGTTAGTTAGTTAGTTAGTTGGTTGGGTGGAGCGTTAACAAGTTCATAATGGCGGAATATGCAATTTCAGCTTTCGGATTTCGGACACTTTGAATGGCATCCAAATTACACAGCCAGCGAATTTTGTGGGGAATCCCCTTAAGCTCAATGGAAGGGAAAAGGGAAGAGGGGGAAAACGGAGACGATAGTGCAAAATAATCCTAAATTGTTATGATACTGCGAACTAGAAGAGCCCAAAGGTGGGGTTATAGTCAGCACTCAAAGCAGTTGTGCTATTGATATCGTTTTTCTATCGATTTTGAGATCTGGTTCTTGATAATTGGAGGATTTTGTAATATCTTGGAGGCTTAGGATTTCAATTTTGGTTGTATATCGATATTTTATGACCTATCGATAATAATATTGCACTCTGCCATATCAAAAATATGGTAAACTTTAATATTTTGAATTTCTAAATATCGAAATTTATACATTTTATGTTTCAAATATCAGAATTATCTCAGATTTTATTTTAATAAATCTGTTTATATATCAATATTATATCTTATCGATAAACTTTCATTTATCGATATTTTTAAACTCTAAAATATCGAGTTATATATCGAATTTTGCCTCAAATATCTATAAATCGATATTTTTAGGCATTTTATGTAGATTTACATATCAATAATAAAACGAAATAACTAAAAAAGCTAAGAAATCGATAACCTAAGTGAGCAATTTATCGAATCTCTCTGATAATTCTTAATTAATTTGCATATATTATTCAAAAAAGATATATATCTTGTAACTATCATGGCTCCCCTGACTGAAGCCCCACTCCGGCTAATGAAACTTCATCGATTACGGCACACTGAGCTGTTGGGATTGCAATCGATATCAATCGAGTTGAGCTTCGGGGGTCTCAGGGCCTCAATCGTCGTTGATCCCTGCCAGTCGTTGTTGGATTGGAAAATCGTAGCAATGCAAATCCCAATTGGACGAGGGAGAGAAGGAGAAGAACTCTCACTCCTCTTTTCAAATTGCATTTTCGCCTGGCAAGATGACAGGGTTGCCTATGCAGCTTAATGTTGTCGCCTTGTGTGTCCTTCCCTTTCTCGTCCTTTTGTTTGTGTCGCGGCTTGTCTTCTGCCTTCCATTGTTTTGTTACTTGTGCTTCTTCTGAGGCTGATTCTTCTGGGTTTTTCTTGGGATTTTTTTCTAGCGTGCTCTTGGTTTTTCTTTTATTTGTTTGTATTTCGTTTTTGTACGTTTTTGTCTCTGCTCATTCATTAAGCATTTCGAATGGCTTTCCTTTGGATTTGTTGCCCGCTTTTGTTGTCCGCCTTCAGCATGTCCTCATGCCCCATTGTTCTTGTTGTAATCTGTAAAGTCTGCATTACTTCAAATCCACCAAATAACAAAAAAAAAAAACAAGCAAAACAACGCCGAGGAGCAACCCTCAAGAAACCTAAATAACAGAAGGAAATGCCAAGAAACAGCAAAAGCAACAACAACAGCAAGCGAATCCAACACGTAATTTCCTTTCTTTCCTTCTCGCTTTCTCCTTTGGCGATTTTGTATTTTTTGTTGCTCATTTTTTGCTGGGTTTTTTAAGGGGGGCGGGGGGGGGGGAAATGGGGTGCAGAGGGGCGTGCACAGAGAGGGAGGTTTTTTAGGAAGTTTACTTTGTCGCAGTGTCATTTATTTTGGCATTTTTGCCCCCAACATTCGACTTTGCCTTTTCCCTGTTGGGATATATACCCTTTAAAAAAAATCGAAAAATAATTCTTGTCTCTAGAAAATAAAAGAAATATATTTTTAATATATTATATAGAATTGTTATTCTTATCTAAGGTAATAAATATAAAAAGTTTAAGAAGGATATAGAATATAACTTTTGAAACTACCAAAAAAGAAAATTCTTTGCTCAAGAAATAAATATAACTCTTGGAAATAATTCCTTCCATTAATTTAACTTACTTTTTTAAATTGTAAGAAGCACTGATTATTATAATAGAGATTTTCGCTTTAATTTAAGCTTGGAAAAAATTTCTTTTCTTAATTCAAGCTTCTACCAAAGACTATAAATCCTTTCTTATCTTTCTTTAAATACTCAAAAAGACGAAAATTCTTCTTACAAAAAGTATATAAAAATTGGAAAATTATATTCAGCTGAAGAAAGCAATTAAAATGTAGAATATTTGTATACAAATACTACCTAATCTTAAATATTTAATGTTCAAATTAATACTGATCTGTATAAAAGAGATTCTATCCTTTATTTAAGCTTCTCCTTAAACCCTTTCACATCGTTAGGCTTCCTCTTAATTTTTAGGACAATTTCTCAAGCCAACCCCTTGACTTGCTTTTATAAAATGTAATTTATTTGATTCCGCCTTGATCTTTTTCTTGCCATAATGCAGTTACCAGGAATACATTTACTATTTAAATATTCATCTGTAGACTTTGACATTTTTCACATATCCTTCTACGCAATCCCGTTTGCTTTTTGAGAAAGCCTTATTGAATCAGTGAGTGAGAGAGAGAGAATTTATTGTTTTGGTAACAAAATTTAGCATGTTGTGCTGCTGATGTGATTTCACGTAATCCTATCAGGCAAAAGCAGGGTATATATATATATATATCTTCTTTTTTTTTCAAGGAAGCACTGGTCCTGCTGTCATCATCATAATCGTTAGTTCATGCCGTCTTGCTTGTGCTCAGGCTGTCGCAGGACCCCATTCTTGATTCCTTGCTCTCTCCCTCTCTCTCTCTCTTTTCCTTGTTGAGTTAAGAAACAACCTCCAACCCTCCAAGGGCCGAGTGTGCGTTTTTATGACTCTTATCTGCTGTTGTTGTTGTGCCACTTCCCCACATGTCGTTCTGGCCTGGCCTGGGCCCTTGCTTGAATTTTCCACTTTTGCATTGCATATTTCAAGGCGCAATTTTTCGTGTCAATAAAATAAAATCGATATTCCCCCCCTGCCCCTGCTTTTTGGCAATTTGCTGCTGGGTTCAACAACTTTGTGCCACATACGCCAAGGAGTCGTCGATGGTCTCTGGTCTCTGAGTCTCAGAATTGCCAGAAAAAAGGGGGGTTGGTATTTTATGGTCGCTCCCCCCCCCTCCCTTTAAGTACTATCACTGGAGACAGAGAGCTGTAAATGCAGTTGAGGGAATTCCATCCAAAGTGTCCTTGCAATTAAAGTTATGATCGCGAATCCCCAAGGGGGAAGTCTCTGTGAACTTGTAAACTGGCCACCAGCCCTCCTGCTTGATGGGTTTTCCAACTGCTACTTCTTCTCTAACCTCTTCTTGTTTTTCTTCTCTAACCTCTCCTTCTTTTTCTTCTCTAACCTCTTCTTATTTTTCTCCTTTAGATTCTCCTTCTTTTTCTCCTTTACCCTCTCCTTATTTTACTCCTCTAACCTCTCTTTATTTATCTCCTTTACCCTCTCCTTATTTTTCTCCTCTAACCTCTCCTTTTTACCCATCCCCCCCAGAACTTAAGAGAATTTCCAGCAAACAATGTTCTAATTAAGACATTGAAGCCCTGCTAACCCACAGAGTTGGCTAAGAATAACAAAAGTTTACTGTTCTTTCCATTCATCACCCCAACCCCAACCTCCAGAGAAAGAGGGGGAAGGTGGTTTAGGGGGAGGGACAACAAATTAAAAGGATATCAAAGTAAATTTGAAGCGTATTTCAAAGTCGTGCAATGGAATGCGGGGGGGCAAAGGGATGGTAGCGTAGCTCCTGCTGCTGCTGCTGTCGTCACTATGCTAAAGAGCCTGGAGCTACGCACACCCCCACCCTCACACACACACACACACACACACACACACACACACCCTCAAACACCCACAAAAAACACCCTTTCGCCTTTCGCCATCTCTTTCGCTCAGTTGCGTCTTGAATGAATGCTTGAAATTGGTTTCTGCTGCTTCTTCAACCTCTTCTTTTTTTTTTTTTTTTGTGGCGCAGAAAAGTATACTACAAAAATACACACACAAACGCTGAAGGGAGGCAGCACAGGTAAACCGAAATAAATTCAAAATAATTTGTGTAAAATAGACGAGCAGCAAACGACGACGACCCATGAAAGTCCTTCCCTTTTATTTATTTATTTTATATATATATTTTTTTTTGGTGGCCAAAGGCGCAGCTCTACACATGCGAAAAGCGTGGTGAAATCTGCCGCCGGCAATGAGAACCTACCACAAAAATGGTGGCAAACACACTCACACACGAAAAATGGTGGCAAAACTGGTGCCATGGCAGCACCAGCCGCTTCCAGGCTAAAAAGGCTGCCAAAAATGTATTTTCTCCCTCACCCAAACAAGGCCAAAAGTTTAACAAACATTGCGGGGAAAAGGGAGGTAGAAATACCAAGAGAAAGGGAGAAAAAGGGAGAAAAGAGAGAGAGAAATAGAGGGAAAGAGAGAGAGGGTGAGAGAGAAAGCAGTAGCAAACCCTGGAGGCCCATAAGGCGCGAGCACAGATAAAGCTCAAGCATTAGCAACTCTTGAGAAGTTGCGCTGTGCCCCAGGCGGCAGGTCCTTTTGCAGGTCTCCAAATCCTGGCTCCCCACCAAACAATAGTTTTTTTGTTGCAACCCCCACACCCTCCACAAGGTCGAGCATTCATTTGCATTCGCATTCAAAAACAGATTCTGATTCAGATTCAGTTTCAGTTTCAGTTTGAGCCTCACATTTTTTGTAATTCAAAATTAAATTGAGTCTCTGGGAAACTCATTTCAATTATGAATACAAAGGACGAAATCAGGGATCAGGGAAGCTAAAGCTAATGCTAAAGCTAAAACCTAAATCTAAGGCCAAATCCCGCTTCTCTTTTTTTTATTGTATATATGCATATTACCCTGTTTTTCATTTCATTTCCTTCTCGTCGCCCTTCTTTTTTTATTTTATTTTCACTTTCCACTTCATTCACGTGGCCGAAAGTTATTTCAACCAAAAAGAGAGAAGGGAAAAAAGGGAAGATAAATGCAAATAGGCGAAATAACTAAACGGCAAAAGTGGCAAAGTGGAAAACTGGGGGAAAGTGGAAAAGCGGCCAAACAACAAAATGCCGAATCGTGCAGTCGCAGGCAGGCAGGCAGAGCGGGGTGAAAAGGCGAAAAATTTAAATTAAAAACACGTCGACATCAACATTTGGCCAACACCACAAAGTACAAATACACACAGAGCACACACACAGCACACAACACACACACATCACACACACACACTCATGTTTAGGCATGCACACAAGGGTCTCGGGTTTTCTGGCTTTAGTCCGGAATTTGGATTTGAATTTGGGTCTTCTGCCTTTGCCTTTTCCCTTTGATAAGAGGTCAACAAGAGAGAGAGAGACTTTTTCTTTGGGCCATCGATTGCAGGGCAAAGGTTATCGATAGCCCAAACAAGTGAGAATTTTGGACATTTCCACACAATATCCCTGAAGGCAACTCTCATTAGTCACATATTAATTGTTACTTGAAATTCAATCAGAAATGCAACTGATAGCTTTGAGAAATGTCTTAAAATTTATCGATTGCAGTGCAAAGGTTATCGATAAGCAATAGCCCAAAACAAGTAAGAATTTTCTACATTTCCACACACAAAGAGAGACATCAATATGCCTGAAGGCAACTCTCATTAGTCACATTTTAAATTGTTAGTTGAAATTAATTCAGAAATGCAACTGATAGCTTTGAGAAATGTCTTAAAATTTATTCAAAGTGCTGCCTGTATCCTTGCTTAACAGTCATAATACATTTTAGTTGTATGAACCTTGAATTTCTGATTTATATTTAATATTTAATATGTATTATATTATTTAAACCAGAGATATGGTTTACCTTTCGAACTAAAATACCTATAAAAGCCATAAAAGTAAATAAGGAAAAAAGCTTTCCTTTATAAAGGAGTAGGAGCAAAAAAAAAGGACCCATTTTATATACATATATCAGAAATAAGCTCAGCTAAAACCCACATTAGGTTGATTACCAGTCATGACCGGCCAAAACTTGAAACAATCGATTGGCCAACAGAGCTTGACAGTAAACCCATTCCCACAACAAAGGGTTTAATTCCGGAATATCATCCATAATGATGTGCCCCTCATCAGGAGTTAGGAGGTAGTACAGTTGGCAACAAAAGTCGAGTGAGGGATCTTTTCAGTGTTAACCACTTAATTTTCCGTATCATTGAGAAGGGATATTAAAAAGCGATTGATGCTTATACCAAAACCCTTGGAGAAGTGGCAAAAAAAAAATAGAAAACCCAGAGAAATTGAGGGGAGAGAGAAGTGAGAGAAGTGAGAGAAGGGTGAGAAGTGAGAACTGAGAACTGAGGAAGGGAAATGGTTAAATTAACTCGACTGTCAACCGCAAAATCACAACAGATGCAGTCGCCACTCAATCACTGTATTTGTGCCCGCTTCGAGGGTCCTTTTTCATTTGCAGGAGGCTATGTGTGTGTGTGTGTGTGAGTGTGTGAAAAACTAAACTCACACATATGCCTGAGTGAAGGGTTTTTGGTTTGGGTTTGAAATATTTTTTACTTGCCGCCCATAATGTGACAACAGCAGAGCAGAGGGTTTGAGGGGAAGTCAGGCTCGATATCAATACAGTTTTATTTACGTTAGGCATCATCCTCTACCCCCCCTTTAACACACACACACACACTCGCTTAAACAATTTTGTAGCACACTTTTGTGCGCAAAGCTCTCCCCCCCTCAACCTTTGCGTTTATTCCCATTCTTTGTCCGATTTATTTACAACACACAACATTTTTTCCGGTTCCTGCTCTTCAGCTACTGCTGCTGCCCGTACTCCTGTTCTGCTCCTGCTTTCCTCCTGTTCTGTTCCTGCTTTCCTCCTCTATGGGCGTGGCAGCTGTTCAGGCTTGGTAGAGCTTCTCCTCAGAGTGTGTGTTGTGTTGTGTGTGTGTTGTATTTGATTTGCTCGACTTTCGAGTGGCTTAAAAACAAAATCGAAATTGAATGGGAACTTTTTAGCTGCCACACAACCGCAGGGAATGCTTTCAATTTGCCGCCCCCCTCTGCTAGCTTCTATTTTTTCTACTTTTATATATATATATATATATATAAATTTATAATTCCCAGCCCCCTGCTATGTAGTTGTGTCTTTTCCACTCAGTTTACTCGTTTGCTGCTTGGCTGGCCACACACGTTCACTCACTCACTCACTCACTCACTGAGGAATGTAATAATAAAAAGGGAGCCAGCGGCGGGTTTTGTGGGTCAAATGTTGTACATCATCAAATTTACCGCTTGAACAGTTCATAAAGTGCGTTGAGGCATCGATGAAGACATTCGATTATATACGCAGCGACCCTCTGAACTATCGATAAAAGCGATAAAATAAAAAAACGTGTATTGCTTAAAGTACAGTTACGCACAGTACACTACACTACACTATGATATACCCTGCAGCCGCCTGGACATTAATCAATAAAGCGCACAAATCAGCGCTTAAATGGCAATTGACTTTTATGGGTTACCTACTACGTACGGACCTCTTGCTGTCAGCAAGCAGATGGGAAAGCAGGAGGTAGCAGGAGCTAGCAGGAGGCGCTTTGCCCACCCGTGGGGCGCCATGAAACTAGACGGGAATTCGCGCATGCGAGACGTTAAAAAGTCATTACTTTGACTGCAGCACTAAAAATTTGTCTTGTTTTTGGTGTCTGAACTACGAGGAGAAGGAAAAATAGAAGGAGGGGTGTCATTGCTGATGGGATCTGGCGGCTATTGTCGCATCCAAGCACATTATGCCCCTGGTATGTGCCCTGCATAGCAGACACTCGAAATATTTAAGCGATAAAGTACAGCATGTGTGTGTGTGTGTGTGTATAAACATGTGCGTGTGTGCCTAATAGAACCCCAGTGACAAAGGCAAATATACGCAAGAGTGGGGACTTGGGGCTGGCCATTAACTTGGTGGTGATGGTGGTGGTGCTGCTGCTGCTTCTACTGCTGCTGCTGCTTCTACTGCCGCTGCTACTGCTCTGGCAGTTTGGTGGCACAGATGAATTTAATAGAGACGCCACCAGCTGCATGTGTGTCTCCGTCTCCATCTCCATCTCCATCTACATTCTCCTTTTGCCTCTCTCTGCTGTCTGCTCTCTGTGGTTGTGTGGCTGTGCGGCTATGTGGCAGCCATTATGCGCCGCAACGCATACAACATTATTTTATTAAGTGAGACGAGGCCAACAAGAGGGGGGTCCCAAAACAATATGCGTCCTTTTGCACAGCTCTCCCTTCTACACACATATCCCTTTCCCTTATATAACACATTCCCCGACTGCGGCTCCACATTTTCCGTTCCATTTCGGTACGTGTCAGACAAAGTCCGCCGTTTCGCGCGGGGGGAGGATAGGATATGTCGAGGCCAGAAGGCAGATCGCATTCTGTGGTTGCATGCCAAAGCTCTGGGCATGTGCATCCCATACTATGGCCAGGCTAGATGATTCATAGCGGCGCCTTCTGACTTCAAGACTTCCCGCCACCCGTCGAGTGCGAAATAGACGAAGCCGCCGGCAATAAACTTCGATTTATTTAAATCCCTGCATCAAATTGGCCTTTAAAGCTGAAACTGAGGGAAAAAATTTGCCAACAAAATGTATATAACATCAAAAAGCTTAAGAAATTTGCTTATTTCTAAAGGTCGTTATGCATCTTAGTATTTTAAACATTTTTTTAATGTACTCTGTTGCTAATTTCTCTCTGCGGAGCTTAAGAAATTTGCTCATTTGTAAAGGTCGTTACGCATCTTATTATTATAAACACTATTTTTTATGTACTTTGATGCTAATTTCTTTCTGCAGAGTCTCAAACTTTGCAATTACAATCCGAAAATGTACAAATAGAGTGACCAAATCCAGTCATGCGCTATTTGTGACCATCGATTGGCATTAAAACTTGCCAAAAACTCACTATGTGTGAGGGATAACTTCCAAACCCCCCCCCCCCCCCCAAAAAAATGCTATATATACCGAGAAAAGTTTGTGAGGTGCTATGAACTTGCTGTGAACCATTAACAATTCATGGTTGAACGTAAACGACATCGATTCCTCGATTACGAGTACGAATACGAATCGAATTCGAATACGAATACCTTTGAATATGCATACCCCCTGCTGCTGAATATTCATTTCGTTCACATTCATCAGGCGAAGCTCATTCGAATGCAATGCCCAAGTAAACGCACATATTTTGTCTTACTTTTCCTGCAGCCATTTGTTTCGCTTAATCATTCTCCGAAAAAGGATACAGTATCCTGTATCCAAGCTGCTAGCTGCTTCTCCTTCTCCTCAGCTAGCTGTCTGCACGTACAATTGACTGAATGACTGAACGGGCAAATGAGTGAATGAATGACTGGGCGATTGACTAACCGTCTAACCATTTGTCTAACCCCGTTTCCGTTTCCCGTCTCTGTCGTCTTCCCTTTCCTTGCCTTGCCTTGCCTGTCGGTGCGGATAAATTTCATTATCTGCAAACGCGGTCATAAAATCTGACATCGAATCAATTTCTGCAACAAACTCAAAGGAGAGGAGACTTCATTTTTCTTGGCACGATTTTTCTTCTTATTTTACACTTCGTGCCGGGGCATATTTTGTTGTGTGTATTTTGAATGAATGTGCAAATAAAATTTAATTTAATAGCGAATTTTATGTGGCAAATATTGCGCCTCACGCCCCAAAGCCCACCACTTTTATGGCCCTCAAAGGGGGCGTCAACAGTCATGTGTGTGTCTGTGTGAGTGTGGCACCCATTTCACTCGCCCTCGCAGCTTGCTGATAGCCAAATGGGATTTGGGGAATATGCCAGGACATGAACTGGGCAAGTACTAGGCCAGGGTGTATGCGGATGCATTAAAGTGTCAAACGAAGTTGCCGGCGGGGGACTTTCTTGGTTTCCCCTTCCTTCTAGATTTTTCTAGATTTTTTTCTTTGTTGGCCTTTGATTTGTTCTCATTGTTTGCTAGGACGGAAATCGATTGACAAAAATGGAGTTGGTTCGTTTTGTTGTCCGCGGGGGAAATGTTAAGCCAGCACTCAGCTGATGAATAAAATGAACAGGGAATGAACAGGGAATGAACAGGGAATGAATAAGTGAATGAACAGGGAATGAATAAGTAAATGAATAAAGGAATTACAGAATTATAAGACTGTAAAAGTCTTTTATATATTAAAATTCTTTTACAACAGAAACTATTTTTATTGTTGACTCACTGATAATTCCCTGAGGCCTACCTTGCATTTCCTAGAATATTCCTGTTTCTTCCCTGAATATTCCTGAATATTCCCGTCTCTTTTTTAGTCCTTCTACCAATATTCATTCCCTTTAAAAATTGTTCCCTGGCAATGCAGAAGTTTACCCAAGGCGAGGCTTGAATGATTCAAACTCGTTATGGCCCCAAGGGAAATTCAAGGAAGCGAAAACTCTGCTGCCAATTGAAAAATAATCCAATCGAGGAATCGGCCAGAAATGTGGAAAAATGGAAAGTGCAGCAGCAGCAGCAGCAGCAGCAGCAGGAGGCAAGCTCAGGTGGCAGGAAAGAGCAGGAAAAAAGGAAGGGTAGCCAGGCCAGGACTCGAAAGGACGAAGAAACACAGCCGAAAATGCAATATTGCGATTTTATAACACAAATTGCTTATAATCACCCAGCAACGACAACAACAAGCACTTTGGGGAAAGGCAGGAAAGGCAGGAAAAGCAGGGAGAAAAGCTGGCAGGCAGGGGCAGAGGCAGAGGCAGACCAGACCAGGACAGAGCGAGGAGTAAGCTCATTCAGCAGAAAGCCAAAAAAAGCGGAAATGCACGCTGTAATGGCCTGGAAGTGGGCGGACGATGGTGGGAGGTAGTAGTGGCCTCCATGGCAACATGGAGTGAGCCAGGAGACCCACAGAGCAGGATTGGGAGAATGAGGGAGGTTGCAGAGGAAGACAGAGCACACAGCAGCTGCTATGGGAATGGCATAAAAATCATATTTCCGTTTTATTATTTGCTGTTAATGAAAATGCAAATAAAATTGGATTTTCCGTGCGGCACAAAAAGGAGCAGCAGCAGCGGCAGTAGGAGCAGCAGCAGCAGCAGCAGCAGCAGCAGCACCAAAATTAAATGTTGTTGTTGTTGTTGCTAGAGCCAGGATCCGCAGGATCCGCAGGAGCAAGAAGCATTTTGCAAATGTATTTCCTGGCCAACATTTTCAAATAAACATTTCGGTTTTTGTGTGTGTTTGTGTGTATTTTTATATGTCGGCACAGAGAGAGCGAAGAGTGAAGAGCGAAGAGCGGTCGACAAATGAAAAAGCATCAAAAAATGGGAAAAATACGAGAAGGAAAACCAGTGGAAAATCATTTGAAAAGCCAACAAAAATTTGTGTGTGCTTGTGTTGTGTGGCGATGTGTGTTTAGAATTAATTGGGTCACGTAATTAGCAGCTTGTTTGGTTATATATATACTATATATGGGATATATAGTATTTTAGGGGCTTAGATCCTGGCCTGAGCTGGGCTAAAATTTGATTATAATCAAAAGAAAGGAATTTGCAGGAATTGTTAAGGAATTTAATAAAAATAAAATAAAAATAAGCTGAAATAATGGAATAAATATTGCCAGAGGAAGGAATATCCCTTTATATCCTTTAATCTAAATATAAGATGACCCAAAAAATGGTGTCACTTTTTGAAAGTTAATTGAGTTCTGAAGAAAGCCTGAATATTGAATATTTTATTTGTTTTATTTGCTATTTATCTGGGTCGTAAATAACTTGAAATCCTTCTCTCCCATGTGAATGTGAATGAGAATGTGACTGTGACTGTGAATGTGAATGATTTATGCGAAGGACACACTTTGCTGGCGAAACCAAAAGAAGGAAGCCGCTCGAGTGACTCCACTCGATGCTCATTGCTAATGACACCATCGATAATGATGATGCTCCTCCACCAGGGCTTCTCCATCTGTTTGCCATTTGCGAATTTCGAATTCCTTATTCCCTATTCCATGGTCCCTGAATCCGTGAGTCCTCATTCCGGATTCTGGCGAAGCTATTCCCCCTTCCTGCTCCTTCCTTGGCTCCATTCGAGTGGAAAAGTCAAGTCAACTCGAGTTTGTTCTTATGCCCAGCGTATGCAGGGAATCAGGGCTCCGACCTAACCCAAATCCGTTGGAAAAACGAGAAACTATAAGCCAGGAGGAGGCAGGAGAAATGGGAGGAGGCTGGAGTTGCAAGGAGGAGTCAGGAGAAGTCAGGAGAAATCAGGAGCAGAAGGAGCAGAAGGAGCAGTCAGGAGAAATCAGGAGCAGTCAGGAGAAGCTGAGGGAAAAGCTCTGTGCGATTGCGATTGGGAAAGTGCCATTCGTGCTACTCAAATGAAATCAGCAGCGAACTATTTGGTGGGGAGAGAGTATTTTTTTTGGGGAGAGAGGAGAGGCTTGAAGTGATGGGAGTGACACCTGACCCTCTCCTCTGACCTCCCTTCTTTTCGGAACAAATAATGCATGCGGCTCTCCGTCTGCCACGAAAATAACACTAGAACAAGAAGCTTCTACTGTTGTTGTTGGGGGAACGTGCCTGCCAGCAGAAGGAAGGCTACAAGAAAAGTCGTTCAGGCTCAGTCAACAAAATGCCAAATTCAAGCACCTGCCACAATTTTAGCCCGGCACGTTGTCGCCTTGCCTTCGAGTCTCCTCTTGCTTTTCCATCCCAGAAGTTTTTCCCTCTCGTAAATGTTTGCCATACAAATGTATAAAACATTACCGCACGGCTGTGCCAAAGACGTGCAACACAAATAGGAAGAAGGACTTGGAACTTTTTTTTTTTATATATTCCAGCTCGAAAAACCCGCTCCAAGTTTTGCCTTCTTCTTTTTCCCTTCCTCCTTCGTTCTTCGAGCTGATGTTTTTCGTGATTGGAAGGTGGAGAGAGGTGTTCAGAGAGGGTAAGCGATAGTTTTCGGATACTTTGGGGATAGTTTAGGGTTTACCAACAGACAACAGAGAGGGGTATAAGGAAGGAAGAGGTTAAAGCACAAACACAACTCATTTGTCTTGGTTAGAATGTGTTTTCTCTGTTATTTTACATAGCCAAAATATATGATATATATTTTTAAGGGATTTATTATCTTGGTCAAAAAGCTATTTGCTTAGGGATCAGGTCTTTGAGAAAAACTATCTTAGAATCTATAAGAGATAGTATTTCCCTTAAGACTAACACTTTTCTGTAAGGGTTAGGGCAGGTATAGAAGCTTACTTCTTGACTTACGTCTTGAGTTTCATTAGAAATACTTTTTTCAGTTCCTTTTTTATGTTTTTAAATTTTTATTACTGCTCATTAAGGAATTTTAGGGTTTTATTTACTTGATTTATGAAGAAAATATATCTTATAAATTCTTAAAATAATTATTATACTTGATTTATATAGATTTTATAAATAAGAGATGAAAACTATATGATTTTTTATACCTAACTCCTTTTCAACCCTGCTTAACTTTCTTTAAAATATATTTTCTCCTAGTAAATGTTATAACCTTATTTATTCCATATTTTTTGGGGCATTTTCTGCTGACTTTAGTGGCCTTTAACCTTTACTAAACAGCTCAGGGATCAGCTTAAAGTGAAGCAGATTATTTAGTCTTAATTCAACCATATATATTCTGTGCAAATTCTATATAAATTCTGTATAAATTCTGGTGTATATATTCTGTATATTCCCAACCTATGACTCTTATTTCCGCCTTGGGGGTGAGCCACCCCTTTTGGCCATGTTTTATATGTGTCCCTTGCTACTCTACCCCCAAACTATACAATATCCCCTTGCTGCCACGTTGCCACCTTTGCCACCTTCCACCTTTTCTTGTTGTTGTTGTTTTCTGTATTATTATTTTTTTTTTTTCGTCCTGCCAGCAACATTTTATGCGGCTTTTTCCCCCCCCCGCCCGACTTTTCCCAACCATTTCTTTTCATTTGGCTTTCATTTCGTTTCGTTTACGTTTGTCATTCATTCTGGTTCATTTGCTCGATTGTGAGTCATCGTCATCATCATTATATGGCAGCCTGGGTAGAATGATAATGATAACGATGATGATGATGATGATGATGATGATGATGATGATTATCGCTATCTGTAGTCGTCACCTTGCTGCCGGATACAAGTTGTTGACCCACGTTGGCCTCATAGCATTGAATCTTCCAATCTCCCAATCCATGAATCCATGAATCCCTGTATCCTCAGGCTCAGGACCACCTGACACAAGCCTTTTGGCCACTCGAACACTCAAAGTGTAAAGGCGCCCTGCGATTGAAGAGTCTCCTCTTAAACAGACAGGGACAGAGCATAGCTCAAGGGATGGCAAAGGCAACGGCAAAGGCAAAGGCAGCAAGCACTTAACCCTAATTCCTGCAACTCTGACACATCAACTGAGCCACAGACAATGGCCACATTAGCCTAAGCCAGTCCCGGGGTTCGTGTCCATGTCCATGTCCCCATGTCCCCATGCCTTCCACCTCCTACCTCCTACCTCCTACCTCATCCTTCGTCTGTTTTGTCCGTTTGTCCTCCTTTGTCAACGTTGAAATGAGCAAAATGCATAATCGAAAAAAATCATTGAAGCGTAAATGCTTTGTAACAGGATACGGGGAGGAAGGAGGCAGAGGTGGAGGTTACCAGGTTAGAAGGTGGAGAAAGAGCAGGACAAAAATGTATACGAATACGTAAACCTAAACCTAAACCCAACCGATCCGATCCGAGTCCAACGAAACGAAACGAAACAAAACCAAACGAGTTGCAAAGGACAGATACAGAGACAGGACAGGACAGGACAGGACAGGACATGGACTTGACTTGACTTGGCTTTGGCTTGGCTAGGAGGACAAACAACAGTAAGAGGGGGTTAGCAGAAAAGTTGGGGTCAGTGGACAGCCAACACTGCTTACAGTTTGTAACTCCCTCAACTCCCAACTCTCAACTCTGAACTTCATACTCTCAATTCACAACTTCCCACTCTCTACGCTGAATTCCCTGCTTCCCACTCTCTATAACCCGAACTCCCTGCTCTCTGATATCTTCCCCCCAACTCCCTATTCTCTGCTAACTTCTCCTCAACTCCCTGCTCTCTCTCCCTGTATTTCTCTACGACGACATCGACACCACAACTAATGAACGACAGACAGGACATGCATGTGGACATAGGACATTGGAACTAAAGCTAACCATCTAACGATGCCACTAGGAGGACAGAAATCTGCGACTGCGTAAGTGACTTACTGCTATGGTTGACCAGTGGTAAACCCAATTGAAGCCAAAACTTAACCCAATCACGAACTGCAAGCCAGAAAAACCAGAAACCATGTGGAGAGAATCAGTTTGTTACACTGTTAAAAAAAAAACTAGCTTATAAAATAGTTAACCTTCTCTACTAGAGATTCCATACCTGAAGTGGACACATGGAGATACTCAACTTGACTCTTATGCAAGTCCTGTTTTTTCTTTCTTCTTTTTTTTCTGCTTGTGCATTCCGCATGTGAAAATGTGTGGAAATATGCGGATGAGCTGTGGGAGTAATGAAGTTCGTTATAGAGGAAAAGAGGAGGTGATTCAGTGAGAGATTCAGTGGGGAATTCAGTGCATACTCTAGTGGGGCATTTTTGGATCGAATCGCGAAATTCCAGAAAAGTTTTTGCGGCTGCGGCAAATTCCGTTACGGTTACGGCGCGGCACTGCATCAAATTCCCGGATTCCCGAATGAATCATTCCCCATGCCCAGCGGGTGACTCACAAGGAAGGTTGGAGGGTTGGAGGGTTGGAGGATTGGAGGGTTGCCTCTGCTGGTGGTGGCTCCTTGCTCCTCTATCAGCCAAAGCAGCGAACCAACTAATTCAGTTGACTCCCAGTGCCATAGGACGGGGGGTTACTCAGTTGTCGAGTTTCCAAGCTGCATTCCCTTTCCCTTACCTCTGGGGGGGGGGGTTACCCACTAAAGTTGGCCGACAGTTTGCACAGTTCCCAGCCGACAATCAAATGGCCAACGACACCCGGCCAATCCCCGTCCTCACCCTCACCCTCACCCTTACCCTTACCCTCACCATCACCCTCACCTCTCTCCTTGAAAGTCCAGAGACCCAGACCGACCCGAGGAGAAAGGGACTTTGTATGGGTTGCGATTGCGTGTTCCCTGTTGGTGCCAGGGACTGCATCGAGTGTTTGGGTAGATGCTCGGGCATATTGCTGCACATTGTAAGCCCAATGGATGATGAGTCAGACATGCGAACGTAAAGTCCTTCACAAAAAATATATATAAAAAAAAAGAAGAGGAGAAAAAACAAGCAGAAAAAAACAAGCAGAAAAAAGCGTGGAAAAGGCGAAGAAAAAATGCAGTCAGAGCCAGGAGAAGGTGGTGTGTGGTGTGGTGTGGTGTGTGCCAGGTACATGCGACATAAGCAACCACTGACGACCACAAAAACGATGACGGGCGATGCGTGCCACTGATAACGGTTGACGGCTGACGGCCCAAGGATATAATGGTGTGAGCAGGTCCTGTGATGGGGGGGAGACCACAGGGTAACAGGGTAACAGGGTGGTTAGCTTGGGTCTCTCTGGACAGTCCAGTCATAAATTGCAGGCAACAACGAACTAGCATGAATAGCGGCATTAAAGTATCAGCCAAACAAAAGAGGGAGAGAAGGGGGGGGAAAGAGAGCTTTGGAGCAGGAATAAAAAGAGATAGAGATAGGCTATAGGTGGACCCTGAAAGAAAAGCAAAACAAATTGCAGCCTGCATACAAAACAAGAGACCTGAAAGGGAAGAGCAGGAGCAGCAGCAGGAGCAGCAGCAGTAGCAGCAACAGCAGCAGGAGCAGGGCATTGCAGACCGAGAACGAGCTGAATAAAGCAGCTTAACTGCTCCCCCTTTGGCCAGGATTTGGAGCCGGAGCAGGCCTTGCTCTTTCCCTTCCTCCCCCCCTACTATTTCTTCTATTGCCTGAGAGCTCACTCGCATGTATATGAATTTGATAAGGTTTTTGTTTCGCCACAAAAAAAAGAAAAGTTTAGTCTTCAGTCTTCAGTCTACAGTCCTTGGTCCTTCGTCCTCGGTCCACTGTCCGTTGCCAAGGCAAATTGCTTTGAGTTATTTAAGGGAAAATACGCAGGACCAACCAGCGGATAGATGGAAAATTGTTAAGGCCAGGCACGTCGTCAAGAAAAAGCAGAAGCTGAACCACCAGCAGCAGCAGCAGCAGATTGAAGGAGGAAAAACTGAACAGATCCAGGAGCAGCAGCAGCAGCAAGCAGGAGCAGAATCCCAGCCCAAGTGGAGCAGAAATTGTTTTGAAATGATTTGAAAAAGCATTTCAGCTTAAGCCAACAATATCCTGGCCCACACACATGTCCTAGAATATATATATTTATATATATATATATGTCTAGCTATGAATTTGATGAATGCTGGCTGGCTGCCCCTCTGAATCTGAATCTAAATCTGAATGCAGGACTTAAAAGGACATGACAGAGAGCAATTTAAGGCTTATGCTTTGGAGAGCCGAACAATAATTGAGGGATTTGCCGCCAAGGCAATCGATGAGAAGGCGCACCATAAACCTGGCCACTCATTCAATTTCCATGATAATTGCCAGCTGATGCTGCTGCTGCTGCTTCTACTGCTGCTGCTGCTCCTAATGCTGCTGCTCCTACTGATTCTACTGCTGCTTCTACTGCTGCTGCTACTGCTGTTCCTGCTGCTCTTACTGCTGCTCCTGCTGCTGCTGCTTCACCTACTGCTGCTCCTCCTGCTGCTCTTACTGCTGCTCCTGCTGCTGCTCCTCATGCTGCTGCTGCTTCACCTACTGCTGCTCCTGCTGCTGCTTCTACTGCTGCTGCTGCTCCTTCTGCTGCTTCTACTGCTGCTTCTACTGCTGCTGCTGCTCCTAATGCTGCTGCTCCTACTGCTGCTCCTCCTGCTGCTCCTACTGCTGCTTCTACTTCTACTGTTGCTGCTACTGCTGCTCCTCCTCCTGCTGCTGCTGATTCTACTGCTTCTACTGCTGCTCCTACTGCTGCTCCTTCTGCTGCTGCTCCTCCTCCTACTGCTGCTCCTACTGCTGTTCCTGCTCCTGGCAGCCAAATCAAAATGCTTAGCCATAGTCTTCATTAGTTTTGGCCGCTGCCACTGGCTACTTTCGTATGCAAATTGCTGAGAGCCAGCTGCTTGTTTCCCTCTCTCTCTCTCTCTTTGTGTTTTTGTGTGTCTCCCTCGCGGTTGTGTAAGCCGAAAAGCCATAGGGAAAAGCAAGGGAAAAGCCAGCCCTCTCCCCCTTTTTTGGCCAGGCCAGCGAAAGGAAAGAAAACGGTTCAATTAAGCCAATATTTGCGCACACTCGCGCCGCTGTGCTGTGCCGTTTCGTTTTTGGTAGTTTGGCAAGAGCCAAGACAGAAACCCACAACTTACACCCTAGCACCCCCTCAAAACCCCCCTTTCTACACCCCCTTTTCGACACCCCCCTTCCCCTACACCCCTTTTTGGAAGAGGGCGCTGCTAAGCGATGGCACATTTTTCGTAGCATGCTTTGCGGCTGCTTAGCCCACGGCCACAACAGAAAACCCGCTCAAGTGTTTGTGTATCTGTCTCTCGCCGTGTGCGTGAGCTGTCCTTCTTTGCCAGAGTGTGCGACTGCGACTGCGAGTGCGAGTCCAAGTGTGTGTATGAGAGAGTGTGTGTGTGTTTGTGTGTCTGTCTGTGGTTGGGATTTGTGTCGCTGCTTTTCCACAGAGAAAGAAAAAGCAGCAACAGACACACACACATACCCACTTTCAGCTGTGTGTTTAGAGCTGCCAAAATATTATTTCTTAAATGGTGATATAAATATATATATATAAACGATTTGAATCTATATTGCCACATAAAATACCAAACTGTTGGCCCTAACCAAAGTCATAGCCAATGTAATATAAATGTGTTATAATAGCAAAGATATTATTCCCTTGTGAAGTTTCCTATTTTATAGGCTTAAAGTTGGTTTAATTTCCTGTAAAGTTGTTGGTGTTTATAATGGGAATTAATATTATTTGATAGTTTAAATAATATTTGTTAAAAGTCCTGTCTGATTTATATACATATAATATATTTTAAATGGTTTTTGATTGGTTTAAAATGAAATCGGTTTTTAGAAGCCATAAAGAAAGGTTTTAGGTATTACCAGAAAAATATGCTCGAAATATCAAAGAACCTGTCTCAGTGATATTTTTTATACCACAGCTTAAAGCTTGATTAAGAAGGAAATAAATGATTTATGTTGTTTATCAGGGGAGTTCTAGAAATTAGAGCTTTAGAGTTCTAGAAACCTTATAAAGGTTCTTAAGAATTAAATTATAAAATTTCAATCCATAAAGAAATATAAAATTGGCATTAAATTCCGTATTTAAACAACTTCATAAGGTTTCTAAATAACCCATTTGATAGAGGGTTCCCCAGACATTAAACGAGTTTTTGAAACCCTAAAAAAGGTCCCTAAAACAATACAAGCCGTTTTGTTAATACCAAATTTCAAGTCTAATCTAATTTAAATATATAATCTAATTTTATTATTTTACAGCATAAATTAAAGACAAATTTACGCGAAATGTGATACTTAAAATATAGCTTTGCCTGATTTAAGACAAATTTTAAAGGGTTTTAAAACCTGTAGGAACTTTCGATCAAATGTTATTGATAAATATCACTAAAAACCGGGTTTAAGTTATAGACAGATATTCCCAAGTCTGGTATTTAGAGTTATTATTATTTATTAATAATTATTTCAACCATTTTTATATACTTTTAATTTATTTATATTAAATGTGACAAGTAATACTATTAACTATGAGTTTTATCTTATTTTTCAGACGATTTTAAAGAAATGAACAGTAGATCACAACCGATGCGGATAGTACTATGGCTAGTTCTCCACCTCAAATTAATAGGTAAGTAATTCATATAAATATCTAGTTTTTTAAATGCTTTTGTTGGTGTGTTACTTCAGTAAATTAGGGAGAACGTTTAGGTTTAGTCAAAGGCAGTAAATGTCTGTTCAAAATTCCTTTTGAAAGTGTTTTTCAAACAGGTTTTTAGAGTCTTCAAAATGAGAATTATTTCAGGTTTTTAGAGTCTTAAAAATAGATTTATTTTTGGATTTGTTATCCTTACAAATAATATGAATTTTGAAATTACAATTATTAAATATATATCTGGTTTTATGGGTGTGTTTAATGGTCTGTAAAGTCATTAAAGCAAAGAGTAGCTTAGCTTAGTCAAAGTACTTAAATGTCTGGTGAAAATTCTATTTAAAAGTGTTTTTTGAACAGATTTTAAGTCTCAGAAGAGGATTTTTTAATCAAAGAAATAATGAAGAATATAACTTTAACTTTTGGCACAAAATTTTTATTGTTTTCTTAGAGAAAACCCTTCAATTTTGTGACCAGTTTTCCACCATTATTTCTGTCAGTGTTGGCGCGTTGCCTGTGCCTGTGTGTCAGTGTCTGTTTCAGTTTTTGGTCTCGACATCGGCATCGGTTTTGGTTTCTGTTTCTGTTTCGGGTCTTTCGGCTTTACTCCTTCGTTGTTCTTCGACTTTGAAGGAAGGGGGCATTGTATTGTATGGCATAGGGAGGGTGGTGTGTGTATGAGTGTGTTGTGTGTGTGTAGATTTTTGGTGACTCACCTGAACCTGAGCGGTGCCAATGGCCAGGACGACCCAAAGGCTCCGCAGCAACAAATTACGACGCAGCGCGGCGCACATTGTTCGCACTCCTTTGGCTTTTATTTTATTTTATTTAATATTTTGTTCTCTTGTCTCGTGTCTCCAGCGAGGTCTCAGAATCTCTGAATCCGATGGATGGCGTTGCTCTGTTTCTGTTTCTTTATAATTTGTATTTAATTTGATTTTTTGGCTTGTTCGTTTAACACTTTTGCTGCGACTGCGGCGACCGCAACAAGAAATCAAAGAAACACAAAAAAAAAATTTGTATTAGCAAAAGGCGAACGAATTTTTGTGGAGGGGTTTTTCTTTTTTTTTTTTCTTCGGATTCGGTTTTCAGATTCGGTTTTCAGATTCGGAAGGCTGCTTGCTGATTCTGAAGGCTAACTGAGATTTCTGGCGCTTGCCTTACGATTTGCGATGGCTTTCCCTCTTCCTCGGGGGGGTTTTTCCTCAAGCGCTGCCCCAAAAACTATGCAACCGAAAATGTCAACTCGGAAAATGGACTGCGGACAGCGGACAGCGGACAGGGGACCACGGTTTATCGTCGTCTCTCTGTGTGTGTGTCTGTCGTCGTCGTAGTATTTGATTGTAGAACGTAGTAGCTGAGAGAGAGCGTGAGAAAATCCAAGGGGGGTTAAGGGGGGGGTTAAAGGAAAACAGGGGCTTTTACTTGCTGCTAAAATGTTCAAACTCGCTGAGGGAAAAAACAATAAAAAAAAACCTAAGCACACTTTCTTGAACTGACGTAGAATCTTTTTGGAAAATCCAATGCACTTGACGCTGGGAAAACCTGTCAGCTGCAGTTACCAATTTCCCTGCTGCTAATGACAGCTCCTACGCAGGTCCACCCCTCGTCCACCCCCTCGTCACTCGCTCTCTCCCTCTCTCTTTTTTTGGTGTTTTCCTTGGGCTTCTGCGCACTTCCGCTTGCTCTCTGGGCCTGCGCGTTGAGGAAAATTCAAAGACGAAGACATGGAAGAGGAAGCAGAAGGAGGGAAAACCCTAGGCTTTTTTCTCCCAGCTACAAAATTTGGCACCACAAATCCTCGAGCATTTGCTTTAGTTTATGTTTTTTGTATAGTTTCACTTTGTTTTTCTTTAACGATTTCTCTGTTTTTTTTTTGTAGTTTTTCACTTGCACTTTGTTTTAAAAACAACAAAAAAAATATTTGCTATGAGTATCAGCTTTTTGTTTCAGTGTTTCTCTGTTCTCTCTCTTTCTCTCTTTCTTGGTTTCTCTCTCTCTCTGTGTGTGTGTCTCAGTCGCCTTTTTGTCGAGGCCCCAAAGCTTCCGCTGACCAAGTCGAGTCTCTTCGAGCCAGGTTTTAGCTGCGCTGGAGAATTGCGAGAGTTGAAAGGAGAATCGAGGCAGCTCCAGGCTTTCCTCTTCGTGTCTCCCCTCTCTCTCTCTTCTCTGTTTCTCTCTCTCTTCTCTCTCTTTCTCCCAGCTCAAAGAGGCCGCTGGTTGCCTGCTCTGCGGAGCTATGAAGCTTTGGATGTACCTGGCGCTGCGAACGCTCACAAACGACTGCGAGCGCGGCTGCTACGACGTATCCTTCGAGGCGAGGCAAACGTCCTGCCAGCGAGTCCGAATTTGAGTTCGATTTCGAATTCGAATGGAGGAAGCTCGTGCTCAGAGCGCGTGCCCGCGGTCGATAACAAAAGCGAAACTGGCACGGGGGTGGAATTCTTCGATTGGAACTCGGTCTTGCTGCCTGCCTGACTGCCTGCCTGCCTGCTGCTTGGCCTGTGGAATGTGCTGAGACAGCAGCAGCAGCAAAAGCAGCAGCAGAAGCAGCAGCAGGTGTTGTGTTGGGGTAGCGATATAAATACCTTAAACGATATATCGCCATGGGAAAACCTAATCAATTTGTATTTCTCTTAAATTATTCAATTATTATTTTAAAGTATTTTGTATATTTTTTGAAAAATATTACATTTTTTCTTTAAAAATGAAAGAATTCCTTGGGAATATTTTTCTTATTATTATTATTTTTATATTTTGCTTAATATATTTTTATTTTTGTTATTAAGTTTTCACATTTACACATATATATAAAAACTAATACAGTTTTTATTAAAATTCCTAAAATTTCTAAATTCCTCTAAAATTTCTATAATTTTCTTTCTTTTTAAAAAAATATACTTTTTTAGTTTTATTATTTTGACCGCAACTGTTTTATGGGTGTTAAACTTGGCTTAAACAGACACTTCTGTGATGCAAACCTCAATGTGGAACTTGTTTTTAGCTAAGATAACAGCTAAGCAAAGACCACAACCAAATCAGTTGGCATTTAAAGCAATTCTAGGTGTAAAAGTTGACCTGCTGAGACTTTTTAGAAGAAAAATTGTGAATTTTAATTATTAAATAATTCTTTTTACTCAGGTTCAGGTTATTCCCAGTAATGTGATCCCAGTAATGAGATCGAAAGTTGGCACGTAATTTTGATTTATTGTATTTCCCCTACTGTTAAAAATTGTTTTAAGAAAAATATAAATTTAAATTAATAAGGCAATAAATTATCGAGCAGGGACAACAACCAGAAAAGTAAAATTATGTATAGCGACTTCAAGCTGTGGATTTTATTTATTTCGCTATTTAGTTTGGACTCAAAACAATTATTATACTTGGTCTAAGAAAATGTGTCCAAATGAGTAAGGAAAAACTGTTTTAGCCCATGCGCTTAAAGAGATAGCGAACTATATAAAGCGGACTTACCAATTTAAGTAGGCAACTTGCCAACGAGCGCGCCTCACCTGCTGTGGCTTAACTGTCTAAAGCGAAGCTTAATCTGCTAAAAGTTACATGCAGAAGGTTCAAGGTTCGAGCCCTGGCGAAGATTCTTCTTTTTTTGCTTTTGAAGTTTGACGGTTCGATGGGGAGTTTGAGGGTTCGATTGAAGGTTTGAACGAGAGTTCGAGAGTTCGATCGGCGGTTCGAGGGTTCGATCCTATACTCTTTGGTTTAACTCAGACACTAGATAAGGTTTAGAACTTTATTAAACTTAGCTAGGTGGCAAACCCTTTTAGAAATCAAAATTTAAAACAAAAATTTAGTATTTTATAATTTCCAAAAAAATTTGCATTAAAAACACCTGTCAATTATATATTCCTTTAGTTATTACCTTTATTATTTATGTATATTTACACCTCACAAATTATTCACACGCTAGTAGTCTTAGGCAAAAAAAAAATATGTAGTAAAAACTAGTCCTAGAGGCTGGGGGGAGGGAGATGGCGGCTCTAAGAGTGATTGTGCAGCAGGTAGTTGTAGGAGTAGTCAAAGACCAGCAGCATGATGGCACCACCGGGTCCCAGACGCATAATCTTTGGCACCAGACCCTTGTACAAGGCACGGAAGCCCTCCTCCCGATAGACAGTGCCCATGGAGGTGAATGTGCCACGATATTTGATCACTCCCTGGACAGGCTGTGGTCCCTGGATGCGTGATTTGGCCACATCGAAGGGTATATTGACGAAGCAGGCCAAAGTGCCGGCCAGGAAACCGATGGTCACCTTCCTCAGGAACTCCAAATGACTCTCCTTGTACTCCGGCACCACATTCTTGACGCTGTGATAGAATCCGAAGTAGACCATGTTGAACAGACCATTGCGTCCCATGGTGGCAGTGACGCCCTTGTTGATGCCCCTTAGTCCCAGTCCATCCTGCCGGATGATACCCTTGGCCACATCAAAGGTGCTGAGCATTTTCTTTTGCCTGTCCGCCTGCTGGGCCACCTTGACCACCTCGAAGGGATTCACTGCAATGGCCTCCAGAGTTCCAGCCGTTAGCCCGGCCAGCGAGAAGGTCAGCGGTGTGGGTGTCGGTGAGCCAAACTGGAAAAGGGGTTTCGTCTGCTCGAAAACCAGGAATTTAATGGCACGCTTTGGGGTTTCAGCGAGAATGGGAGGCATAATGCCCTTCCAATAAGAGGCCAAACCCTCGTTGCGATACATTTTGGCAAAGCAATCAAAGACGCCATTGTAATGGAGCTGTGGAGATAGGGAAAAGGATATGGAATTGTATTCTTTAGTGATTTTTGAAGATTATTATTGTAGGAATCTATATTCTAAACTATATCTATTTGTTCTTTCATTTTTTAGAATATTATTTTAGCTTCTAGAATATTCTTTGAACTATTGGAATATTATTTTAGCTTTTAGAATATTATTTTAGCTTTTGGAATATTATTTGAACTTTTAGAATATTATTTTAACTTTTATAATATTTTCTTAGAACTTTAAGAATATTATTTTAGCTTTAAGAATATTCTTTAAACTTTTGGAATATTATTTAAGCTTTTAGAATATTTTCTTTGAACTTTTGGAATATTATTTTAGCTTTTAGAATATTCTTTGAACTTTTGGAATATTATTTTAACTTTTAGAATATTCTTTAAGCTTTTAAAATATTATTTTAGCTTTTAGAATATTATTTTAGATTTTAGAATATTTTCTTTTAACTTTTAGTATATTATTTTAGCTTTTAGAATTTTCTTTGAACTTTTAGAATATTATTTTAGCTTTTAGAATATTCTTTAAGCTTTTAGAATATTATTTTAACTTTTAATCTTTGAATTTTTGAGAATATTCACTATTTTTCACTATTTTTCCTTTGTCTGGGAAGAAAAAGAGTCTTTTTCTTTCTTCTCTTGTCTCACAGAACTGGAACCGTATAGAACATTGTTCTATTTGTCTTTCTGTCTATCTCTGTTGTGTGTTTTTGTGCTAATTTTGAAGCCCCCTCTTTGATATAATAACCCCTTGTCTCTGGACTCTCTTAATATGCAGCCATAAATTTGTTTAATCATCACGCCTTGCCTCGTCCAAAAGATGCAAATGAAAATGAAATTGTGTCGCTGTTTTTGAGACATTTTTATGCTGGGGTCTACACACACACACACAAAATATAGATGTCTAATGACTCTAGCATGATTATATATAAATATTTGAGTAATAATAATTAGAAAATATTAAAAGAGAATAATAATATTTATAATAATGAGTAAATGATATAAATTTATTACAATTATTATTATTACTAATTGAGACTAAATGGTAGCTTATTTTTCAGTAGCTTGTTTTTATTCTCGCTCTGTTTTTTATAATATTTTCTCCTTGTTTCTTATTTATCTTTAATATTTTTTTATATTTATACTTGCACTGAATTATCTTTTATATTATATTTTTATATTTATACTTGCACTGGTCTTATCTTAAGCATTCAAAAAGCATAAAGATTTCCAGAAAAATTCGCTTAAGTATACCCTATCTTATCTGGGGCATACTTTAGGTAATATTACTAATGCCTCTTGGAAGCTGTAAAAGATTTAAAGAAATTTCAGTGCAAGGTTTTTATATCCCATTTTTTCTTGAAAGTTTTAATCCATTTAAAATAATAAATAAAAATAATGTAAAAATTTACTATATTTAAGTAAATATATTATATTTATATATTATATATTAAATATTTATGATTATTTTAAATTTATATGATTTATTTTTATTTTTCTAAACAGAATTTGGCTTAAACAGGATATGGCTTAAATATTCATATGTTTAAGGTTCTCTGGAAATCCTAAGTTTTAAAGGAATCTACATTCCCCACCTGTAAACTCCCTGTAAGTACTTTTAACCTTCTTTCATTGATATTCCCTTAAAATTTAATGACACACACGCGTGTCCAGTGTCGGAAGCAAATGTAATCGAAAGTTGAGGCTATAGGCTATAGCCACTATCAAAGCATAATTCCAATTTCAATTTCGATTCTGGGTGTGGGCAAGAGAGGGAGAATGTTTGACGTGTTTGGTGTCCGATTGTAAAATCAAAACAGGAGGGGCTCTAATTTTGTTCTTTATTTATTTTATTAGAAATTAAATTTATAACAAATTAAATTACAGAATTAGAATAAGTCATAGTTGCTGAGGGTTTTGGCTAAAGAATTTTGTAATATTCTGTAATATTTTTAAAAGAATTATAGGAAAGTCAGAAATATTTTAAAGAGAATTATAGAAAATTCAGAAATATTTTTTAAAAAATTATAGAAAAGTCGGAAATATTTTTTTAAATAATTATAGAAAAGTCAAGCAATTTAACTACTTTTCTAGCAAGTTTATTTTAATTATAGAATTTTTTTTTAAGCTTTTATAATTATTTATATTGGGAATATTATAATTGTTTTAAAATTATACACCTCCCCCCTTAAAAATCCGCTCCTGTTGGCGGCTAACTCAGCTGATAAGCAGCGCGACACGCGTTGCCGGCTGAGGAGGGCGGCGGTTGGGGTTGGGGGGAAGCGGAATCAGCTTGGCGGCTGATAAATATGGATTGTCTGCCCTCCTCCTCCATACCTTCCCCTGGCCAGAACCCCTGACCAGGCGGCAATTGAGGGAATGTAAACACAGAGAGGCAAAGGCAAGGAGAGAGCGGATGGAGAGAAGTCTCTCCCACACATAGAAAGTGCCCCGCGGCAGACTCTTGGAGTGCGTGTGTCCGTGACCTTGCTTTGCCCTTATCCAAAAAAATAAAACAAAAAATAAAATAAAAACAGCTCTAAAACAGCTCTAAAAATCAGCTGATAAAAGATACAAGATACAAATTCTCAGCACAGCTGATTGAAGAAGATACAAATGTATCTCTGAAGCTTTAGTAAAACTTCGAGCTTGGGAGAGTATTTACGTAGCTATTTTTAACATTTCCAGCTTATATTAATTTTTATAATTAATATGGAAAGCTAAACAAGGTTTATTTGTATCTTACAGATAGCTAAAAACCTACAAATTGTTTTTTTAACATGAAAATATGCTAAAAATATGCTACAAAGCTAAATTATAATTAAATTATAACTCCAAAAAATTATAAATAATTTATAATTAATGAGAAAATTGAAACAAGGTTTATTTGTATCTAAAAGATGCCTAAAAACCTGAGAAATGTTTTTATTTTAAAGGTTCTCATCACTGAAAACATGCTTCTAAGCAAAAATAGTTAGAAAATTGCTTATAAATTTAGTAATTTTTATTTTTAAAAGAAAACTAAAAGCAATTAAAGTCAATTACTTGACCTAAGCCTTAAATCACCTTAAATTATCTTCAGAATACTTGGATTTCTTATCTTAAAGATAATATTCCCCCTCATAAAAAACTCACCTCATTTAATGTCGCCCCAGCAGCTGAGGGTGTGGCCTGGATTTGAATGCGTGTCTTGACCACATCCAAAGGCTGCATTATGCAAACCTCCAGGAAGCCAGCCGATCCGCCGGCCAGGACCTGAAAGGCAGCCTTCTTGGCATGCGAGATCTCCGGCGGGGCAACTGGGACTTGGCCAGCCATCGTGTTGGCTTACACTTTCCAAGTGTTAAATAGAAAATTTTCTAAGTGAGACACTATTTTTTTTTTTCTTTTCTTTCTTATTTTTTTTTTGGGCAGTTTTTTCTATGCTAACTTGTGGTGTGAGTTTTTAAAGTTGGTAAAGAAATTTGTTTAACAAAAAAAAAAATGGTTCCAAAAAGTTGTTTGAAAAAATGGTTCCAAAAAATTGATACAAAAAATTGCTTCAAAAATTGTTTTGAAAAATTATTTTAAAAAATATTGTAAAAAAATTATTTCACAAAATTCTTTAAATTTAATTATTTAGAATAAAAATAATTAATTTTTTTGGGCAGCACCCGGAGAACGCTGCTTGCCGCCGCACAGCTCGAGAACGCAATTCGCACTGAGCCTCTGGCCGGGTGGAAAGAGGCAGCTGCCCTCTGCTGCCGGCAGACAAAGACGGCTGACAAGGCCGGAAAGAGAGAGGGCGATACATAAACAGAGAAAACAGGGAAAACAAGGGGACAAGGGGAGGAGAGGAGACACAAGGGGAGAGGTGACAAGGGGACACGGAACCAAGGGGATGTCGCTGGAACGGGGTCGGGGCTAAGCTTTCGCCGGCATAAAAGCCACAAAAGCAGCAAAGCGTCAAAAGTAGCCAAGCAGAAACGGAATCGGAATCCGATTTCGATACGCATTCGGATTTAGATTCGGAGATTCAGATTCGGATTCAGATTCGGATTCGGATTCAGAGATTCAGATTCGTATTCGTATTTGAATTCCGTAGTAAATTCATCGTCAGATTCTCAGCCAGAAGAGAGAGAGAGAGAGCAGTTGTCGCTGGAAAATATTTTGAGTGTTAATTGAATTTGTGAGCTTTGTGCGATTCTAGTTCTTCGTCTTCGTCATCATTTTTCAACGTTGATCGTTGTCGATCTTGGTGAAGCGAAAAAAGCTCAAGATATATGCCCAAGCATCGTTCAAAATCGGACAAAGAAAGCTTTGGGTTTGAAGAGGGTGGAAATACATGTGACCCCCTTTTTTGTGACACTCTTTCTGTGTGGAGGAAAATGTGTATTTTGAGGGGTTTTGGGTTTTGAGAAAATAGGGAAGACAAATAGAAATTTAGATATATTTAAAATACAGAAAAAATATATTAAAATATATTATTTATATTAAATTATAAGAAATTATATTAAATTTTATTAAATCGTGTGAAAATCAAGATAAGGTACCTTAAACTTGATGTATTTTGAAGGCCTTAACCTTCTTACATTAACTACAATTTATGTTCTAGTAAAATCATAAATAATCATATCATAAATCTTGCTAAAAATACTCGACAAATATCTATCAAATATCTAATAAATATCTATAAGCAGTTTTATCAACTATAGAACTGAAAACCCCTCAGTTACTCTTGTATCTTTTCTTAAAGAGAGGTTAAAATATTTGACTCTCTTTTTTAATGCTCTTTGTTTAGTAAGAAACATTTTTATAAAAGTGTTTAGTATAAGAAAAGGTGAAAATCTAGGGAAATAGAGATTTAGAAATATAGAAAAAGTCTAAAAGTAGTGAGAAAAGAGATTTAAGGGAAGTTTTGTGTTGATTTTTGTATGATTTTATATTGGAGATACAGAATCTCCACAAACTTTATTTAAATCTCTTTCCTCACTAACTACAAATTATTTTCTAGGTAAATCCTATACCTAACAAATTAAAAATCATTTTAAAAATACATAAAATTAAATTAAATAAATATTTAAACAATATAACTAATTGAAACCCTGCGGATTTCTGCTATTTTTGCTTAGAGAGGGTAAAAATCTGTAAGCCCCTTTCCTAAGACTCTTTTTAATATTTAAAATAAAAGAAATCAACGGAAAAGTATTTTTAAAAGTCTAGAAAAATTCAAATAAATTAATCTCTTACATAAAATCATATAAAAATCAATACTATGTCCCTTAGAAAATTATAACCATGAAAATATCACCTTTTTAGTAGCAAATACAATTTATTTTCCACTGAATTTAAATACCCAACAAATCAAAGTATTTTAGAAAATCTAGAAAAATTCAAAACAAAAGAATTTCCTAAGTAAAAGCATGTTTAAAATCAATAGTAAATACTTTAAAAACACAGAACTAAAAAATCACATTATCTACAGGAAATACAACTTATTTTTCACTAAAATTATATACTTACCAAACCTGGAATCCATTTAAAATACACACCTTGAAATTCCTTTAATGAAAAGCAACCTAAACTCTCTAGCAACCTAAAACCTCTATAGATACTCTTGTATCTTTTGCAACAGGTAGAAAAATTGAGACAGAAGCATTTTCGCCTAGAAAATTCCACCCTCTTAGCCAGAATAACAAAATATCCAGAAATATCTGGTAGTTAGGATTGTAATTCACTCCACAGAGTGTGTATATCATGGAGTGGCTTTACGACAGATACGACAGGCAGATTGGCAAATTGATAGATAATGAAATTAGTTTTGATTGATGGAAAGGCAGGGGAAGTAACGCTCTGCGATAAAGAAACTAATCTAAGTAGAGCAAATCGAACAGTTGGAAAATATAAAATATAGAGTTACCAGCAATATATATGAAGTGTTGAAGATTAAAAGGGAATTATGGGTTATTTATGAGTAAATTAATTAATTTTGCTAGAATCCTAAGAGATATAAATGTTTAACAGACATTTTATGAGTCAGATAATCCTTTTAGCTTGACACCTGTTACCAGATAGTATCTCCTTTAACCATTAAATAGTTTATCTGAGGTTTCTGTTGCCAGATAGTATCTCCATTAACCATTATATAGTTTTTCTGATATTTCTGAGGCTCCTCGCCCATGTAAACACTCTTCAGAGACATGAAGACAATGGACAAACAAATCGTTTGACATCTCTCCGACTCTTGAAACTCTCTCAAACTCTTGATTGGTTTATTGTTCATGGCCCAAGGCAGGTTGGACATCAATCAAGAGACGATACCAGATACTACGACCAACTTTCATTTACATAAAATGCATAGAACAAATTTTGTTGGTGTCAAAAATGCAGCTAAGGCTGCCCCTTCTATGATTTAGATGCCTTTTTTTCTGATCTTCTTCTGTGGCTTTGTCTCTATCGAGACATCGAGTGTGTGTTGTGTGTTGTGTGTGTGTTTTATGATTGTCCAAATATTTCTGACTGTTAATTATGGGCACGAGTTGGCGTGACTGATAGCTAACAAAAAAAAGAGAGATACAGAGACAACTTACAGCCAGAGATGAGGAGATAAAGATAGAGACTCCAAAGAGATGTGTGGAATTTACTAAGGAAAAACGCATTAGAGGCCATTAAAAGCGAATTAATCCCATCCAGGAATCACACCGGGCCACCTGACTGACCTAATAATGCTGTCAAGTCACGCAATAGCTTTAAATCTGAATCGAATGAGGCTGAAACATGAATGGGATCCGCTATTCCATGTATTCCCATCGATTTTCGATGATCTCCTGCCTAGAAAATGGATTTTTCTTCATTGGGTAATTAGCCAGAGTTTTACAAGCACACAACATGGGGTTCATTCGTGGGGGAACTCGTGGGGAAACTCTAGAAAATCTTCTGGAAACTCTTCTATAAAATCTTCTGAAAACTCTCCTCGAAACTCTTCTATAAAATCTTCTGAAAACTCTGCTCGAAACTCTTCTAGAAAATCTTCTAGAAACTCTTCTCTGGAAACTCTTCCCGAAACTCTTCTTTTAGCCACATGCAAGCGCCGATTGATCGATCAAAAAAAAGCTGCTGCTATATTCTGGGGGCTAATCAATCATTTTTCCATTTTCCATTTCCATTTCCATTTTGAGCTGCAAAGTGAGAACTCACGACCGCCTGCAGCTGTCCGTGTCCGTGTCCGTCAAAGGCTATTAACCCCGTTTTTTTTTTGTGTTCCACTTGTTGCATGAAAAACAGAATAAAACCAAAACATAAAGAACCACACAACACAACACAGAACACAGAGAAACAAGTCCGAAGCCCCCAAAAACACAGAGAAATTAGACTTTTTAGGGGGGGGGGGGGGGGGGGGGTTCAGTCTGAGTTTGTGCCCATCAAAGGCTCTCCGAAAATTTCACTTACAAAAAGGAAGGAGAAGCTGCTGCACAGCAACCACAACACAGGGGCATCACTTAAGAGTGTTTTGATTAATGCCAGTTTTGACAGCTGTCCAGCTGGTGAAGGAGTTTGGAGCCAGGAATTGAAGCTGGCCAGAAGCTGGCTTCATTCATGGCTAAAAGCAGCTGTCCAAATGTTTGAAAACATCAGACAAGTGATCGTGCTGGGGTTAGAAATATTTTTAAAAGGTTTTTAAAGATTCTAAAGTCTTAATTTAGTCAGGAAATTATTTATAAAATATATATCTTGGCTTAGGAAGTCAAGAAAATATTTATAAAATATATATCTTGGGTTGGAAATATTTTTAAAAGGCTTTTTAAGGTTCTTAAATCTTAATTTAGGCAAGAAAATATTTATAAAAAATATATCTTGGGTTGAAAATATTTTTTAAAGGCTTTTTAGGATTCTAGAGTCTGAATTTAGTCAAAAAAATATTTATAAAATATATATTTTGGGTTTAAAATATTTTTAAAAGGCTTTTTAGGATTCTTAAATCTTAAATTAGTCAAGAAAATATTTATAAAATATATATCTTGTGTTACAAATATTTTTTAAAGGCTGTTTATGATTCTAAAGTCTTAATTTAGTCAAGAAAATATTTATAAAGTATATATCTTGGCTTGAAAATATTTTTAAAAGGCTTTTCAAGATTTTAGAATCTTAATTTAGTCAGGATTTTTACTAGAAAATATTTATAAAATATATAGCTTGGGCTAGAAATATTTTTAAAAGGTTTCCTAAGATTCTATAGTCTTAATTTAGTCAAGGAAAATACCAGGAAAATATTTATAATGCTTAAATATTTTCTAGAGACCTATTTCTTAGTTAAACCTTAAGAAGTTCCCTTTATCTTGAACCTACATTACACCAAAAATGACCCACTGCCCGTCACAACTGGTTCCCCACTTTGACGACGACCTTTGGCCAACACCAGAACTGAGAACAAGTTGTGCGATTTTCGCCCAAAACGAAAGTAAATGTTACCACATAGAACATGGTCAAGTGGTGCCATTAAAAACCAAAACTAAAACCCAAAAGTTGGTGTTAATAAAACCCTGGTTATAGAGTAGCAATTTCTTCATTTACTCGACATTCATTGAAGGAAATGGAGGTGCTTCTAGCAGTTTGGAGTCTCTGTTTAGTGTTAACCACAGGACAGGGTTATTTGGAGGGCGAACAACGTCCCCTTTGGATACTCGATGATGGTTTGGCCAAGAGGCAGCGTCAGGATAGACCCGAGGCGGATTATGCCACCACCACCAGGCAGCCGTTGTTGTTAAGCAGACGACAGGCCAGGGACAGGGGAGGAGCTGAAGAGCCGGCAGCCATTACCTTTCTAGTGAGACAAGAAGAGGATGATTCAGGACAAGAGTTTACCAAACGCAGGCGCCTGCCTTCATTGCCACAAAGACGCTTTATGATGCCGCAACGTCTGCAGCTGCCTCACCAGTATGTGCAGCCTAATCAGAGGATCAGAAGCAGCAGCAGCAGCAGTGGCAGTAATATAAGGAGTAGCAGCAGTAACAGGAGTAGCAGCAGCAGCAACATTAGGAGTAGCAGCAGTAACAGGAGCAGCAGCAGCAGCAGCAGCAATAGCAGGAAGAGCAGCAGCAGCAGCAGCAGCAATATAAGGAGCAGCAGCAGCAGTAATTTAAGGAGCAGCAGCAGCAGAAGTACCAACACCTATCGCCGTACAGGAGGTCGTCACCTGCCAGTGTTTGATAATCCCCCTGGCGAGAATACCCTACAAACTGATCGTGACAATTACCCGATTTTTGTGTACAATGGAACGCGAGGTGAACTCATATTAAACACCATGTTGAGCAGGAGAAGATATCCCATGCAAGAGCCAGTGCCTGGTCAAGTTCTTTATCCCCCATCGACGCCCATGTTCCGACCGAAGCCAATTGTAGAGCGTTTCCGGTTGCCAGGTCAACGAGAGATGCTTAATCTCACTTTGATACCTTTTTATGCCCACGAAGCCATCTCAAAGCCCAGCAGTCAAGCCTCAGCCACGCCTCCGCCTTTGCAGGCATTTGAAACACAGCTGCCAAGGAGTCAGCAGGAGCAGCAGCAGCAGCAGCAGCAGCAGCAGCAGCAGCAGCAACAGCAGCAGGAGCAGCAGCAGCAGCAGCAACAGCAGCAAGCATTGGTTAAAAGGAAACGGAAGAAGGGAAAGCAATACGAGGCCTTTCACTCTCCTGAGGAGGTAATGCAGTGGCAGACAGTGCTAAGGCGGCAGGCTCATGAGCAGGATCGTGATAATCACAGGCATTACTCAAGTGAGGAACAGGAAAAGGAGCATGGAGAACAGGAACGGGAGCATGAGGATCATGGGGAACTATTGCTAGATGAAGAACAGCAAGAGGAAGCCATGATTGCCGGCCAAGATTGGGTCACTGAGCAGGAAACAGAAACAGAGATGGAATTGCCACCGGAACCGGAAACAGAGACCTCCTCAACTGCACCAACAACCAGCAGTGTTCCCTTTCAGATTGTTTACCTGGATGATAGCCTGGAAAGACCTGTGACGAGCAGCAGCATCACCACAACAACTAATCAACCTCCAACCTCCTCCTTTCGGCAAAGCTCTCGATATGCCCTCAAGCGGGAATATTATGCCTTTCCTGTTTACACTCTGGGCAAACTCCTTCAGCCTCAGGCCAAGAATCTGCTAGAGAAAAGCGATCGAGCGGCAAGAAGCTCCTTGGAGAAGGGACCCAATACTTGGTTTATCTTAAATTCGCGGTGGGTTGAGCCAGCTTATGGGAAATATTTGGAAATGACTCACAAATTGATCTCTAATTTTAGCTACAAGGGACCTCACCATCGGGCATCGTTAGGATTGGACAATCAAACCAAATACTATACCTCCAAGTACATGGAGAGTGGCTTCAGGCCAAGGAGATAGCTGGAAAGGAAGAGGAATAATTAAAAAAAATAAAGATTAAAGGTTAAACACTGAAAAGGAAAGAGGAATTAATAAGAAAAACTAAAGATTAAAGGTTGAAAACTGAAAAGAAAGAGAAATAATATAAAAAAAATAACGATTAAAGGTTAAAAACTGAAAAGAAAGAGAAATACTTTTAAAAACTAAAGATTAAAGATTAAAAACTGAAAAGGATGAGGAATAATTTAAAAATTAAAGATTAAAGGTTAAAAACTAAAGATTAAAGATTAAAAACTAAAGATTAAAGGCTAAAACCTAAAGATTAAAGGTTAAAAACTAAAGTTTAACGATTAAAAACTAAAGATTAAAGGCTAAGAACGGTGAATAAAGTCATTGTTTTATTAGGAAAAAAAGTTTTGTAGAGATAGAAGTACGAAATAATGAAAGAACTTGTAAAAGGAGAAAGCAAGTAAGGTAGAGGGAAATCCTGGAAAGATAAGGAAAAACGCAAACATGAGGAACAAAATATTATCATAATATTAATTATCAATTAATATTATCATAATAATTATCAAGTTATAGGCTCTGTAATTCAAATTTTGGAGGATTTCTTTGAAGTTTTTTCTATATTATAAAGCATATAGAGGATATATTTTGTGATATATATTTGAATTCAGCTTTTAATGGCTAATTTTTTAAGCACATTTTAAGCAATACTGCAAAAATAAGACCAAATAACATTTGAGTCAAATTTTCAATATTTTCCAAATGGTTGCATCGATATTTATTTTTATTTCTATTTTAATTTTTAGTTATTTTAATTTCTAAGTATATTTAATAACCAATTAAAAACAAACTTAAGAAAGCTTTTCTTTTTATAATTTCTGCTATTTTGGCTAAGTAAAATTAATTTAAAATTATAGTTTTTCCCAAAAAATTTGATTATACAAAAATAAAATAAATAAATAAATAAAATAAATATTTGGGTACCAAAAATGCGAATTTTTAAGGTTTTCCTTTAAGAATTTCTCGATTAACAAGCAGATGACTTGTAAAAGTGTTATATATTCCCATTCGTCTTTAAAAAATCTATTTATTGAGCATAAATATTGAAGAATATGAGAAAAACAAATATTACCGAAATTTTCAATATTTTTTAAGGGGTTACATCATTAAAATTAACAAAAATTAACAAAATTTTAAATAGCCTAAATTTGCAAAAGAAAGTAAGCAGATTTGTGATCTGAGTAAAAACTAAGACAGAACTGCTTTCTGAATTGAAATTAAAGATTTATTGACTGAGTTATGCTGATTTTAGTATTATATTTAAACCAAAAAATACTACATTTTTCAAATGATAAAAAGTTACTATATTTTCTTTAAATAAAGCATTAAAAATATATATTTAATTACCAAAAAGAAACCTCTGCTAGATGGTTTATTATTAAAGAAGATTTAAAGAGTTAAAAAACCCAAAACTTGATATAGAAAAATGAGTAAAGAAGTTCAAAATTAACCCCTTGAAAGATTGATAATTATGACACCAAAAAAACCGGCAATGATCATTATTAACGCCTCTCTGTGGATCACTACAAATAAATAGATAAAGGAAAAGGCTATTCGGTGATGAGACAGTTTAGATTGTGATGAAGCCTTTGCCTTTGGTTTTGAAAACAGTTTTACAAGCAATAAACACATAAAAGGCAACCATAAATTCCTGGCCCAAAGAAAAGTTGGTCTGTGAAAGGGAGTCGTAAATTGGAAAGTGGATAATAGGTTCGAGATTTTTTCCACTGGACTTTTATTGAGTTGCATAACCCATCAGCACAAGCAGCAGCAGCAAGAGCAGCAGCAGCAGCAAGAGGAGCAGCAGCAGCAGCAGCAGCAGCAGTAAGAGCAGCAGCAGCAAGAGCAGCAACAGCAGCAAGAGCAGCAGCAGCAGCAAGAGCAACAGCAACAGCAACAGCAACAGCAGCGTGCAAATCAAACCAAGAGGATGAGCTGGAGGCGTCGACTGACCCAAATTCCAGAAACCAAATCCCAATATCACAGAATCACAGAATATCAACAAAAATTTCAATGTGTTAAAAAGCGAGGCGGAAAACAACACAAACAACACAAGCGACTCGACTCGGAGAGTCATCAACAAATTTTTATGGCCAATCGAAGGGTTCATGTGGATGCGGCCCTTTTATGCCTCACACACCATGCCCCATGCCTCACACTCTCCACACTCTGCATGTCCATCTCCTCCTCAGGGGGAACCATCATTGGCTTCATCATTCATTCAATCACTTTGTCAATGATGCTGCGGCGGCGTTCCACGTTCTACGTTCCTACGTTCCTACGTTCATTATTATTATTGATTTCCCAGCTTAGTTTTCGCTCTGCAGACCTGCAATTAATTTTCTCGTTGTTCTTACAAGCATTTTCCACCACTGCCTGTGTCTGCGGGAAAACCAGCTTGGTGGCAGCGGCGGCGGCGGCGGCTTTTCTGTTTTGTTCCACAGCATTGCTGTGGGGCAGTCCCCGCTGCTGGGGCCACACAATCGTTTCCCCACTCCTAACTCATCTCCTAACCATTTCCATCTTCCCATTCCCATTCCCTTTACCAATTTTTAACTTCGGCTATAAAAGCTTGGACTGTGAGTCTTTTTGGGCTTAGAACAAAGGCAACAGCGATCGCGAACGGTTCGGAGAAGACAGGAGAACAAGTCATAGTTTTCTTCTAATAACTATTATTTTTTTTTTAATATTTTTTAATTGTTTAACCCGAAGGATAAACGGGAAAGTAAATAAGCAAGCAAAGTGCATCAAATATGTGGCTATATTTTGTGGTATGTGCATTAAAAATCCTTTAAAAGGATAAAAAGAACTCAAGTGAATTTAGATGCTAAAATCAAGCAAAGAGGATTTTTTATTGGACATTTGACAGGAAGTGTTTATGATTAAAAATCAAACAAAATTTAAAAGGAACAAATTAAGCATATAAATTTATAAATTTAACAACTTTTGTGGAATATTTATTATGTTTTTAGCATTCTTGAGAAGGTTTTAGAATTAGTAAATATAAAAATAATCCAGATTTTAGGATCTATATTGTTTTTTATGGCATATTGTTTATCTTTAAAACTAAAATCATGCTCATAAAATCCCTACTCATATTTATATTATAAATTTTAATGTCATTTCATTTAATTTTTTAAATTTTCAACTAATTAATTAACAGATTAAAATATAAATAAAGTTATTATAGCAGAACAGAATATTGGGAGGCTTATAAAGAATTAAAGTCAAGATTATAATAGTAATAATTATTAAATCAATTTATATAAATAAATAAAATGTATGAAAAAGATGAAAAAATACAAACTTAAACACAAAATTACAAAAAATGACAAAAAATTAAAAAAATTTGAAAAAACTACACAAATTTCCAAAGTTATAAAAAATTATAAAATTTACAAAAGTTACAGAAAATCAAAGAAAATTATAAAAATTAGCAAAAATTACATAAAAAAGACAAAAATTTGTAATTAAATAACAAAAATTACAAAAATTGTAACTCAATTACAAAAATTACAAAAAATTACAAAAAAATTAAAAAAAATACAAAAAATACCAAAAAATACAAAAAAAAATACTAAAAATACTAAAAATACAGAAAATACAAAAAATACAACAAAGTTACAAAAAAATTACAAAAATCACAAAAATTACATAAAATTACAAAGCTCACGAAAATATCCATAAGAAATTCAAATCAATTTCCACCCAAACTCATTCGATTTTCCTTCTATTCCTTTCAGATCACAGTTATCCTGGCTAGCTTCCAGTTCTCCTCTGCCTTCTGGTGGCCCAAAACCACAACGTAAGTGAAATTTACTCTTCCTTCTCCCGAATCCTCCTCTAATTTTTACCTGTTTTTCCATAGGGAATCACCGGGCGGTGGCCAGGTTCTGCAACAGATTCCGCTCACCTACTTCCGCACCTACACATACCAGCCTCTGGCGCCCGGCGGTCCCTTTAGCCTGCCCTTCTTTGGCTTTGGAGCGGCACAGACGCCGCTGCTGCCGGGTCCCCAGTACGATCCTTATGCGGTGACCAGCTATGCGGCTGCCCGGCGGCATGATACAGCCTCCCGGTTGGATGTTACACCTCCGGTGGGAGGCAGTGCCGCACAGAGCACCAATAACCCCACCAGCAGCAGCACCACCAGCACCACTAGCACCACTCCTGTGCCCACAACAACAACGTCGACGACGACGACTACAACGACCACCACACCGGCTCCAACCACGACGACGACGACGACAAGCACTACGCCACCACCGCCGCCGCCGCCTCCTTCTTCCGCAAGCAGTGGCTTCTCCGAGGGATCCTCACCAGCCGCCGGCGGCTCCAGCCTGCTGCGTTATGGGGAATATCCCACGTACAGCAGGCGGGTGAGCAACCTGTACAATGCCCGGCCGCAGTATCCATATCCGGACTACTTTAACTACCAGGCGCCGCAGAATATGATGGCGGCAGCGGCTGCAGCGGCGGCGGCGGCGGACCAAGGCGCCAGTGGCACTCGCATTCAGTTTGTGCCCTGCATGTGTCCCATCAGTGTGCCCAGTGTTGTCTCCGCTGCTGCTTCTCCTCCCCTAGCAGCAGCAGCAGCAGCAGGAGCAGCCACAGCACCATCGCTGGCCGTTGCCGTCACCTCTTCCTCGCCCGAAGCTCAGCCGGCAGCTCGGCACATTGAGCGGCACAGCCAGGAACTGGAAGCGGATGTCGATGGCGAGACAGAAAGCGATGGCGAGGAGGATCAGGAGGAGGGGGAGGACCAGGAGCAGGACCAGGAGTCGGGCCAGCACGAAGACGGTGCCACCAAGACCGAGCCGGAACCGCTGGAGACAACCTCAGACAGTCCCGTTTAGGGTCTTAAATCGAATTAATAGTCCCAGCCTCCAATAGTATTAAGCCACAACACGCCTCCTCGACTGATTTTTGTCACCTTTTTTTCACTCGTATTTATTAGAAGCGAAAATAAATAATGAACCTTGGAAAATGAGTTTTCTTTTATTTTTCACAAGGGGAATGCGAAAACTAAATTATATAATTTAATTTTCTGTTGGCTGAAAGGAAAGGATATCAAGCGGCCATCGCTTGAACTACAGGAATGTAGAAACGTATAATGTATAATGTAATGTAATGTAGAATGTAATGTAATGTAAAATGTATGTAAAATGTAGAATATTGGGTTTAAAATGTAAAATTTTGCATGTAGAATGTAGAATTTTACATGAATTTGACGTAATATAAGTTAGGAAAAATTTTGGTGATTCTGCAGATCAACATCAGTGATGCTCATTTAGCTATAACGCTCTGTTGGGACAAAATGCCATCTTACTAAGTGCCAGTGATGCTCATTTAGCTATAACGCTTTGTTGGGACAAAATGGCATCTTACTAACTGCCAGTGATGCTCATTTAGCTATAACGGTCTGTTGGGACAAAATGGCATCTTACTAAGTGCCAGTGATGCTCATTTAGCTATAACGCTTTGTTGGGACAAAATGGCATCTTACTAAGTGCCAGTGATGCTCATTTAGCTATAACGCTCTGTTGGGACAAAAAGGCATCTTACTAACTGCCAGTGATGCTCATTTAGCTATAACGCACTGTTGGGACAAAATGGCATCTTACTAAGTGCCAGTGATGCTCATTTAGCTATAACGCTCTGTTGGGACAAAATGGCATCTTAATGTAATGTAAAATGTATGTAAAATGTAGAATGTTGGGTTTGAAATGTAGAATTTTGCATGTAAAATTTAGAATTTTGCATGTAAAATGTAGAATTTTGCATGTAAAATGTAGAATTTTACATGAATTTGACGTAATATAAGTTAGGCAAAATTTTGGTGATTCTGCAGATCAACATCAGTGATGCTCATTTAGCTATAACGCTCTGTTGGGACAAAATGGCATCTTACTAACTGCCAGTGATGCTCATCTAGCTATAACGCTCTGTTGGGACAAAATGACACCTTACTAACTGCCAGTGATGCTCATCTAGCTATAACGCTTTGTTGGGACAAAATGACACCTTACTAACTGCCAGTGATGCTCATTTAGCTATATTGCGCTGCTGGCGGAGAACTGGCATCTTTGCCCCCATTTCCCATGGCTTCCAGAAAACGATTCCACATTGATTTCACTTTCTTTTATTGATTCATATTCGTATGTTCCATCAATTACATTTACACATTTAAATTGTATTTATAAATATTCTAATACTTTGCGCCTGCTGCACGATTTCAACTAGCCCCGAGCCAAGTTCCGACCTTCTTCGTCACTCCGCCATTCCAGCTGCTCGCTCATCCATCCATCCGGCTTCTCTTCTGCCGATCCGATCCGATCCGATCATCAATCAACAATTACAATTAAATTTACTTAACTAGGATGAACTTGTGCTTCGAGTCTTTGAAGTAGAAATTAGCTTGCTTTCTTTCTTTTGTTTTTGGATTTTCGGGGGAAAAGCGGAAAGCTCCTTCGGTTCTTGCACGCTGATTCTTCGGGGGGTTTCTTATTATTTTTCGTTTTTTGTGTTTTTTTGTGAGGGCGCCAAAGTTTTTTGTCTAAACATAGTTAATGCATAAGTCGTACAAACAAGGGGGAGCGATAAGTAGTATATGTTTAAGTATACAACTAATTGAGGGGGAAAAATACATAATCAGTCGTTTAAGTTTTTAGATATACATGTACAATACATCGATATATAAATATAGTCATAAATATATGCAAGTACAAGTACAATTACAATTACAATTACCATTACAATTACCATTAGAGTTACAATTACACAATACGCGACGCGTTGCGATGCGATGCGACGTGGTTTTGAACGATCAAAGAGTTACGCGCTTACAAGTACCGCGGGAACTGTTCCCAAAAACTGACAATACAAAAAAAAAATGCCTCTTACTTGCTACCAAGATCGTACTGATCGTACTTAGTGCTAGAGTCCGCTGCGCATGCGCTTCAAAAACCATCTCCTATCGTTTCGTTTCGCTTTTTGTGTGTGTGTGTTACAGTTGCTTACGTTTGTTTGTTTGTTTGTTTTCGTGGCTTATGTGGTAAAGAAAATTGCATTAATATGGCCTATCAATCTATCTGAATATGTGTATCCTATATACCTTCTCATTCTCATTCTTTGTCAGCGCTCTCTTCCTTATTTCCCTCATCTTTAGTTAGTTAGTCTTTCCCAAAAGAAAAAAAAAAAAAAAACCATAGATTTATCTCATTTTTGCTTACAAGATATGATTTTTTTGTTGTGTTTTGTTTTCTCGTTTGTTGCATACACTGTATACCTTTCTTTTGTTTCGTTTTCCTCTCTATTTCCCTCGGGTTTTCTTTCATTTTTCGTTGAGCCCACCGATTGCATCGGCTGCTGTCTCGTGTAATCGTTTTTCTCTCACTTGCTTTCTTCGCAAAAAAAAAAGGATATTAACATTAATTAATTAATAAACATACGCGAGTCGTCGTCCTTAAAAATATAATGAGATTGCGCCAGACTGAACGCTCAAAAGATCATTCTTCACATTCACTCAAAAGTCCTGCTGCCACGCCATGAACACACTTGGAAATCAGTTGTAAGAACTCTCTTTCTAGGACGGCAATTGCTTTATCACAGGACTTGCTTTCTCCCTCACAATCTCTCTTTAATTGCCGTCCTCTACCGATAAATGCCGCTGTTTTGTAGGCGTGGCAGGACATAAATAAATACTAAAAATTACATAGATCAGAGAGTCGGAAAACAAACAAAAACACACACAATTTAAAAAACAGGCTAAAAACTATCAACTAAATGCTCGCAAATCTCAGATCTCTCGTAACTTGGTAACTTAAAAACTAAACGCAAATGTCTGTATATATATAACTCTATATATAGTAATATTTATGTGCATCCCTGTAGCAGCGCATCGTCGGAAGAGCTGGAGAGCTGCTGATGAGGAGATCCTTTGCCTTGTTGCCTTTGCTGATATGTGAGAGCTGTGTGTGAATTGTGCTCCCTCCTGCTCGTGCTCCTTCTTTTCCTGCTCCTCCTGCTCCTCATCAACTTTCTCCAACTCTTTTTCCTATACCGGGCTTTGTCTCTCCTCTCCTTTTCGCCTACACAAAGGTCTCCCGGATGACGGTGCCGCTGCTACTGGTGCTTAGATCTTAGAACTCGGTTGATTGTCAGACGAACGAGGAGAAGCCTGGCAGCGGTGCCCTCGATCTGGCCATATTATTCACTATAATCTGGCCACCATTGAGGCTCATCACTGCACTGCCCTCGGGCTCTGAGTCGGTGTAGCTGGAGTAATTCCTCACCGGCTTGGTTTTCTTCCACGACTGTCGCAGCGAGTCGTTCACGTTGGCATAGTGATTCACAAATGAATGTGGATCACTGCGTACGCTCTCATTTTCGCTTTCCGAGTGCTGTAAGAAAAAGCAGGGGAAATGAGTAGGAAAACTTGGTTTAATGGGAAAGCGGTCTTGTAAAAAACACACACTTTTTGTGGCAAATATATTGGGGAATCTATTTCTATCATATTTTATTTATTTTTATTTAATTTTCATGTCTTCCCAATATATTTGCGCGCACTGAACTCGAATCTGGCCATGAAATCACACCAGCATTCGGCATTTTCTTAATTCTTAATTAAAAATGAGACAAAATAAGTAACTAAGGGGGTTTTGTAACTTAAATTAAATTAATTTAAATTTTATAATTAAATTAAATCGAAATTTGATCGAAAATTAAATAAAAATCGAAATTATATCGGAAATAAAATTATAATCGAATTAAAATCAAAGGAAAATTAAATATATTAAAAATCGAGGTAAAAACGAATCAAAAACGAATCACAGTTTAATTAAAATTAAATAAAATCAAAGTTAAAGCAAAATAGAGTAAAATTAACATTAAAATTAAAGCAAAATCAAAATAAATTTGAATTATAATAAATTTAAAAATAAATCAATGTCAAAATATAATCAAAATTGAATGAAAATAAATGTAAGCCCGAATTAAATAAAATTAAATAAAATCAAAATCTAAATAAAAATACATTTTAAGTCCAATGAAAGTAGAATACAAATTAAATTCAATTAAAATGACAAAAAATTAACGTAAAAATCTAAACAAAATCAAAGCAAAATTAAATCGAAATTAAAACATAATTAAATAAATTCAAAATCAAAGTAAAAACAAAATCAAAATCGAATCAAAGTTTAAATAAAATCAAAATCAAAGCCAAAATAAAGTAAAAATAAAATTAAAATGAAAACAAAGTTGAATCCAAATCAAATTAAGGTAAAAATAAAATGAAAATTCAGTTAAAATTTATTTTAAGTTGAATAAAAATTAAATCAAATCAAACTTTAAGTAAAAATCAAATCAAAATCAAACTTTGATTGAAAATAAAAGCAAAATCAAAAAGAAGTTGAATGAAAAACAAAATCTAAGTAAAAATAAATTCTAATTTGAATCAAAGTTAAATAAAAATCAAATTAAAATTAAATCTAATCAAAATTAACGTTAAAATCAAATCAAAATGAAATAAGAATCAAAATCTTAGTAAAAATAAATTCAAATGTGAATCAAAGTTAAATTAAAATAAAAAAAAAACCTAAATCCAATCAAAATTAATGTTAAAATCAAATCAAAATGAAATAAAAATTAAAATCTTTAAAATATCAATTAAATAACCTCAAAAAATCACTATAAAATCTTTAAAAAATCTTAAAAAAATAAATCTATGCCTGCTGAAGATTTCCTGAGTATGCCCAGTTTCGTATTCAGCACTTGGCATAAATTTTCCTCGAAATTTCGCTTCGATTCGATTGTGTTTTTGTGATTTACAAAACCCCCTGCCTGGTCACAAAAGCTACAAATGTGTCATTTTCCCACCTTGAAACCCACCTGCGATGCCTCCGAGCTGCTGACCTCCGATGGCTTCTCGGTGACGCTGCTATCATCCGGATTCTCGTCGTAGCACTTGAGGCTCTCCTCGTCGCTGTGATAGGCCACCGATGCCGGCGAAGGACGTGGCGGACTCTTGCCCAGCTGTACTCCTGGCGGCGGTCGATTTGTGGACTTTCTGCCCAAAGTTCCCAAGGTGCCACTGCGCAGAGTCCCAACACTATTCAGTGTGCCAGTGCCAACGCCATGACGAGAACGATACAGTTCCAAGGCTAACTCTTGCCGCTCATCAATCGACATGGCCATGGATTCTTCTAACGTTTTTTGTGCCTCCTCTGTTATAGTTTAAAAAGATTTTAATTAGTTAAAGGATAAAATAAGATCAATATCTCGACTCACGTTTATATTTGTAGCTCTTGCTCTTCACACACAGCACAGCAATCACCATCACAATGATCACAATCGAGGTGGCCGCCAGGGAAACCATAAACCAAGTCTGTCGATAAAAGGGTTTGTGCTGCAGGTAACCATATTCCAGGTGCAACTTCGAGGGCGTCAATATTGAATCCTTGGAGTAAACAGGGAAGGAAATGCCATAGCGATTGTAGGCAATCACACGGAATGTATAAGCCGTGGAGGGCATCAGGATGTGATAGCTGACTGTAAAGTCCTGCATCATGCCCTTCTTTGTCTGCTCGATTTTTGTCCAACGGGAGTCGTCTGTGATTTTTTGAAGAAATATGGAATTTATTGAGTTGAAGAAACTTGAAGAAACTTAAAGTTTGCTAGGTTTTAAATAAGTTGTAATATGTAAAGAGTTATTAGAGAATATTTTTACTGAAACCCTCTTTAAAAACATTATTTTAAGAGCGTTTTTGGGTTAATTTAATCTGTTTTAAGTAAATAATACATCAAAGTTAAATCAAAATCAAAACAACTTTGTATTAAAATCAAATCAAAAATATATTAATGAAAAAATAAAATCTAAATCAATGAAAATTAAATTAAACTCCAATCAAAGTTGAGTTAACATAAAATAAAATTAAAATCTAGGTAAAAATAAATTTAAAGACGAATGAAAGGTAATTTAAAATTAAATCCAATCAAAATTAACCAAAGATTAATGAAAAATCAAATCAAAATTGAATTAAAATTAAAAAAAAAAATTAAATCAAAAACAAATCAAAATTAAATTAAATTAAATACTAATTAAATAAAAAATCAAATTAAGAACCAAATCAAATCGAATTAAAGTCTAATTAACATTAAATAAAATTAATATCAAGGCCAATACGTAAAACCAACATCAAAATCAATATTTTTAGTGAAAAGCTCTTTAAAAACATTATTAAATGAGCATTTTAGGTTTAATTTAACTGAAATTTTAAGTAAATATATCAAAATTGAATTAAAATCAAAGCAAAATTAAATCGAATCCAAAACAAAATTAAATAAATTAAAAATCAAAGTTAAAACCAAATTAAAATCGAATTAAAGTATAATTAAAATGAATTAAAATCAAAATCAAAGCCTAAATAAAGTAAAACTAACATTAAAATCAAATCAATGTAAAAATAAAATCAAAATTAAATTAAAATCGAATCAAAGTTGAATTAAAGTTAAATCAAATAAAACTCTAAGTAAAAATAAATTCAAAATTAAATTAAATTAAAAGCAGAAACAACAAAGGAAACTAATTTCGGGAAAATTATTAAAAAATTGATTGTTAAACAGGATAAAAATAAATAAAATAATAAAAAAAGGGTAAGATCTGGTTAAATGGGTTATAAATCCTCCTTATTAATAAATTTCATTAATACAAAATAAATAAAAGCAAAATAAAATAAATAAAGATAATAAAAAAGGAGTAAGTTATGGTTAAATGAGTTACAGAGCCTTCTTTTTAATAAATTTCAGGTTAAAGCAACTCTTTATGAATTAAGGTTTCTCTTACGCTCAAAGTAAGCTTTATTCTTACTTATTTTGTTAATAACTTACAAACTACTTTCTACGAGACATCAATACTTACAAACAAATGATGGCTCTCCTTTTTCTACGCAAGCATTTCAAAAATATTAAGTTTTTTATGATTTTTCGAAAGAGATTTTTGGCAAATTTTAGAACCAAGCCACCAAAAAGTAAATCGAAGGCAATATACGAAAGAGAGAAAGAGAAAAGATATGCGTAGACATCAGGTTAAGTAAATAGAAACCAAGACCAAGTTCCAAATTCCAAATTTCAAAACTCAACTAAGGACTTACCTCGTTTTTTCGCCTCAATTAAATACCCCAAAATGGGTCCACGACCCGAGGGTCCATTAATCCAATGCATTTCGACACTCGAGAGGGTTTTCGTCAAGATTAAATCCCGCGGAGCCACTGGGGAACCATCTTGAGGTCCTGTGGTCACATTTTCGCTGATCCCAGGACCATAATCCACGGTGGTTTGGGCGCGAACCGTAAAAGTGTAAGTCACTTCCTCCTCTAAATTCTGAACTCGCAAAGTGGTATTGGAAACCTTTTGCTTAACCTGCTTGCTGAACTCTGTTTGGAAGAGAAGAAGAGAAAATTCATTAAAAATCGGAGAATGGTAAAGTCATTATTTTATTGATCACTGATCACTGATGGATTTCTATCGATAGTGCAAGATTTTCTTCCAAAAAAATTAGAGATAAAACGCACTATCGATAGAAATCCATCACTGATCAGTGATCATGTTGTTTTAGCGAACGCTGCCATTCTTTTACGTCTGTCTCTGGTCTCGTTGTTCTCTATAAGAGTGATCATGCACCATCGATAACATTATCGAGTTTTCTTCTTACGATAGTTACATTCGATAGTTTCTTAGTGTTACCTTATCTTAAGTTTATTCAAATATTAAATTCACACTTACTTTCATTCTCCTCGGTGGTTTCGTAGGTCACCAAATAGCCCAGAATTTCGCCATTCAAGAACTTCGGAGCATCCCAGGACACTTCCAGGCTTTGCATTGTTATATCCGCAAACCGTAAGTTCAAAGGAGCACTTGGCACTCCGGGCAGCGTCTTTACGGTAATAGGAGCCGAACGGGGACCATCTCCGGCGGGATTAAAGGCCAACAACTGAATGCGATACTCGGTGAATTTGTCCAGAAACACAAGGCTATGCGATGTGGCTGTGGCCGACACCACCTCGATTTCCTCTTCCCATTTCCGGCCAGGCTCTAAAGCCTGCGGCGAATAGGTGACCAAATAGAAGATCTTATAACCGAGAATATCACCATTTTGCATGCTCTGCTTCGGGGGCTTCCACAGCAAACGCACTTCGGTGCTGGAAATGGGTGCAGCATCCACAGCCCGTGGCTCACCCGTGGGCACTGCTTCGCCCACATAAACAGCGGCTGGTGGGGTGGCAGGTCCTGGTCCCTGGGAGTTAAAGGGAAGCACCACAATCTCATAATTACGATCCTGTTGAAGATCCGACAACACCACACTATTCTCATTAATGCCATGAACATCAGTCTTGGGCGTTGATTGCAGGGCTGTAGGGAAGTCAGATAATTGCTGATAGAGTATCCTATAGCCACCGGTGGCTGCATCACCATTCCACATGCCCGTCTCCAAGGCACTCCACTGCACACGCACTGAGGTCGTAGTAATGGGCACCACTTTCAGGCCACCCACTCCGACAGCAGGTGCTGCTGGTAAAGTTCTTACTACCACACTTTCTCTACTAAACGCCGAAGGTCCCAGATCATTGGTAGCCTGTATCCGAAACTGATAGGTGGTATGTGGCCTCAAACCCAAAGCTGTGTAGGAACTAAGCAAAGGATCTACTCTCTCTGGCAAAGGTTGCCATCTGCCTTCGTTCTCTCTCATCTCCACGGTGTAGTAACGCAATGGGGCAAAGCCATCTCTTCCTGGTGTCCAATTAAAGGTGATCTGATGTGCCTGTATTTGACTGCGTGACACCTGCGGCACTGACGGTGGCTGTGGTCTCTCTCGATTATTTGTGGTATAAACCAAGGCAGTGGCTGTCTTGCCCCAACCCAAACGTGTCTGTGCCGTCACACTAAAGCTATAGTATTTCTCTGGCAACAGGCTAGTGGCCCGAAAAGTGCGATCCGAGGGTGGAAACTCACGGCTATAGTTCAACATGGCACTGCCATTCAATGTATAGGTCACTTGATAAGCCAGTATTTCGCCATTTGGATCCACAGGCACATCCCAAATAATGCGAGCCATCGAGAGTGTGACATCTGGGAAGCTTACATTCGAGGGAACTCCTGGTGTATCCTCAAAAGTCTGCACTCTTATGGGTGGCGTACTCAGAGCACCATTGCCCAGCCGGGTGTAGGCCAAGACTTGCACGTGATAAACCACAAATTTCTTGAGTTCTGTCAACGTGGTGGTGAACGAGGCATTGCTGGGTATTGTCTTGTGCAGCACCTGCTGTCCACGATCTGCTGCCGCATAGAACACCTTGTAACCATCGATCTGACCATTGCGATGCTGACGTGGAACCTCACCCCAACGTACCACTACCGTGGTGGAGGAGGTGGCATTCGCTTGGACATCCAATGGACCATAACTGGGCGTTGCCTCGCGTGTTCTCTCCACCGCTGTGCCGCTTTCCTTGGAGCAACCCACATCGTTGCAGGCATTCATTTGCACCTCGTACACAGTCCACTCTTCGAGTCCTTCGAGAACATGCGAGTTGGCTGTATGATCTTCGATTACCACAGAACGTGGCACTCCCTTGATGGTTCCCGGTGTCTTTTCCAATTGCTTGTAGGAGATATTATAACCTCTGGGATTGCCATACCATTCGGTTTGTTGCAAGGGAATCCAACGAACCCTCAGCTGTTGGGCACTCATTGCACGAACGGTCACATTAAATGGAGCATGCCTCGGCCTGGCTTGAATCGTTTGAAAGTCTTTGGTGGCCTCTGAGGGTCTTGAACTGCCCACCACATTTGTGGCACTCAAACGCAGGCGATATTGGGTGAAAGGCATCAATCCAGTGACTGTCAGAGTCTCAGCATCGGGATCACTAATCTCACAGATGGTAAACCAAGTCATATTCCTTGCCGTCTGACCCTCCACCTTCCATTTGGTAATACTCGAGTTGCCATCAAAGCCGGGCGTAAATTGTAAAACCACCGAAAAGGCTTCTATATTCGATAAAGCCAGATTTGTGGGTGCATGCGGTAGAACAGGCTCTACGCCCGATTGTATTGTCGCCGTCTTAGGAGTGCCACTGCCTACCCTCGTCCAGGCGAATATCTCAAACCAATAATGCGTTGTAGCTTGCAATTGATTCACCGTCAATTCCGTATCATCGGCAGTTAAATTAAAAGATTTCAATGTATCAGGACGATCCTTAACCTGATAACGAACCGTATAACCGGTAAGAATGCCATTGGCAGAACGTGGCGGTGCCCAAAGGACTTTAACCGAACGATCAGAGACATCATCAAAGTGCAGGGCTGTTATCTCATCGGGCACATCGTCCAAAGTCATTACGGGCACCTGAATGCTGGCCACACCATCGCCGGGATCTGTGAAGCATAAAACACTAATGTTGTATTCGGTGTACTTCTCGAGGCCACCCAAAATTGTGGTCTGCTCGGCCAGGGGATCAATCAGGCTCGGTGGCACTGTCATCATGCGTTTCTCAAAGTCTCGCCACTCCCCATCGACGAGGCGACTCTGCCAGGCTTGGATTTTATAGCCTTGATTTATGCCATTGATTTGCTGTGGATTCGGCGGTGTCCAGCTGCAACGTGCGGCTGTGGAATTAATGGCCTCCACCTTGACATTGGTGGGTGGAGCTTCGGGTACACCTTCCTTGGTCTTGATCTTAGATCCTTCGGTGTAGACACCAACGCCCATGTTGTTGTACGCGGCAATTTGTACAATATAATCCTTCCAGGTGATCAGTTCTTGGATGAGAAAGTTGCGTTGGGCTTCGTTGGTGATATTCTGATACGACCAGGGCACATTGTTGTAGCCAAAGAGACGATATCGTAGGATATAGCCCAGAATCTGACCATTGCGATGCTCTTCCAGAGGCGGCTGCCATTGGCTGATGATCTCGGACATGGAGCGAGCAGAGCCCACAAAGCCCACGGGAGGACCCGAGGGAGCTAGAGGATTTTAGGAGAAATATTTATTATTAGTAATTATGGTAAGAAATTGAGTTGGTTTCTGGAGAGTCTGTCTGTCTTCTCTCTGGGTTTTTTTTTTGTAATAGTTTCTTTTTTTTAATTATTTATAATATATTGTGTGTGAGGAAAGGTTTGGTGAAAACTAATATTTATACCTCGGTGAAGCGGAAACTCTACGCGCGTTTGTTCATTTCACAAGCAACGGCGGACCAACGGCGATTTCGAATTTCAATTCGTGAAGACAACGATAGCAGTTAAGAGTACAATACATACAGGGTATTTAGCATTAGTTATTCTTTTTACACTATACAGGACTATTATTGGATATATGTATTTATAGAGAATATTACTTTAAGGGATCTTTGTTTAAAAAAATCAAGAAAAAATCTAGGAAATAAATAAATGAATAAATAACAAAAAATATATATTGTATAAATCATTTAAAGATCTAAAGCGAATTATTCAAAGCAGAAAGCTTTATAAATTTCGAATATATCAAAGAAATGTATAATAATATCGTTAAAAACTATTATGAACGAAATATAAACGAAGGTTTAGGCCTTCTAAATTTTATACAAATATGAAGGCAACTAACAACATTTTCTATTTGTTTAAAAGTTAAATAAAAGCTAAATATTAAACAAAATTATATCATATTCCAAAAATAATCACAAAGTATTCCAAAAATATTCTAAAAATATTCAAAAAATATTCAAAAAATATTCCTAAAATATTCAAAAAATATTTTGAAAATATTCCAAAAATATTCATAAAATATTCCTAAAATATTCCTAAAATATTCCAAAAATATTCATTAAATATTCATAAAACCTTCAAAAAATATTCATAAAATATTCAAAAAACATTCAAAAAATATTCCAAAAATATTCATAAAATATTCAAAAAATTTTTTTAAAAATTTTCAAAAAATATTTCATAAATATTCCAAAAATATTCCTAAATATTTCAAAAATATTCAAAAAACCTTTAAAAATTATTCATCAAATATTCAAAAAACATTCAAAATATATTCCAAAAATATTCATAAAGTATTCAAAAAATCTTCCTAAAATATTCCAAAAATATTCACAAAACATTTTCAAAAAAAAAAAAATGCAATATTCAACTCAAAAAAAGCAAAAGCACACACACAATACAATACAATACAATACTAAAAACACATAATGAGTAGCAACAATTATCCTACAGGCGGGGTATCCTTGACGGGCAATGTATGTACTCACCTTCCTGTGGCAGCTCGACAACATTACTGGGCTCGGAGGGTGAACCTTCGCCCACCCGATTCACGGCACTAACCCGGAACTGATAGACGGTGGCTGCCTTAAGGTTTTCGAGTAAAATCCAACGCTGATCCGCAGAGACATTGCTCAATTCGGTGATCCAGTTGAGCAGAGGGTCTGGCACTGGACCTACGAATTTTTCTGTGATGTTAATGTGTTGGAAAAAACAGCAGGCGGGGGGATTTTTGTGAAAGTAATAAGGAGGATAGATGATAGTGCGGAATGTGATCAAAAATTATGAGTTTTTTATGGGTTTTTTGGTGAGTTTTTGGTGAGGTTTTGTTGAGATTTTAGTGAGTTTTTGGTGAATTTTAGGTGAGTTTTTGGTGCATTTTTGGTGAGGTTTTGTTGAGTTTTTAGTGAGTTTTTGGTGAGTTTTTGGTAAATTTTAGGTGAGTTTTTGGTGAATTTTTGGTGAGTTTTTGGTGATTTTTTGTGATAATTTTTTGGTGAAAAGAATACATATTAAAAGTGGTGAGTGTGGGTGAAAAAAGAATACAATAATAGTGGTAAAGTTGTTGGTGTAAAAATTATACAATATTAGTGAGGATTTTTGTATGAAAAATTATACAATAAGAGTGGTGAAATTGTTGGTGAAAAGTTTAATTTAATATTGGTGAGTTATTAAGTAGAATAGTTTTCGAATTTTTGGTGAATTCATGTGTAGTATACAGCATGTTCCGTGTTGGTGATGTTGATGTAAACGCAATGAAATCAAAATACAAAACAACAAATTACAAATTTAAAATTAGTCAACGAATGTGTGAAAATACGCAATAAAAAAAAATGTCAAATGCAATATACATATATATAATACAATTAATATAAATTTACAGTTTGAAATTGTACGTTTCGGTTCGATCCAGTTTGGGTATTGGTGTTGTTGTTGGTGTGTTTCAAAAATAATTTAAAATTAAATGGAAGAAAAGAGAGAGAGAACAAAAGAAACACATCAAAATTTGGACCTTCATTGTGATTGTGTTTTGGATCTGTTGTAATGAAATGTTATACCCAAAATTTGGCTATTTTTTTAATACTTTGAATTATTTTTTAGCCTAACTAACTCAAATTTTAAAGATTTTAAGGTGTACAATGAATGTTTTATAAAAAATTAAAAGGAAAGCCACAGAAATTTGTATTCTAATTTAATATTACTCAAGTTAAGGTCTTTAAAAGAAGCTTTCCTACTTGTTAACACACAAAATTGTAATCTATACAAAAACTATCGTTTTTTATGTAAATATATCGAACTTATCGAAAATTCTTGTCTTTTCTGATTAAATTGGTTTGAAATATCAAACAAAATATGATTTCCCTTAAATTTCTCATAGATTTTCCTAAGCTCTCTAAAGGTCTATTATAATACTTGAAACCTATTTGTTTTTTAATTTCCTAAATGCCAACCGTGTATACTTTCACCCTGTGCCCGCCCTTTTAATAAATCATAAATCCAAAACCACCGCAACCCACAAACTACGCTACCAAAAAATATATATATATATATAATATATATGCATATAGAGAGCCAGCTTTAGCCAGCAGATAAAAGTAACCAGAAACAAGAGTAACTTACCCAATTCGGAGACCTCACGTCGCTGGATAATAAATTTGGATATTGGACTGTTGCCATCGAATCCCGGCGTCCAGGACACATTGATGCTGCGCTGCTGTGGCTCCGGCAAACGTTGCACCTTCACATTGCTCGGCGGGAATGGCAACTCGATGACACTGAGCCGGGCTGCTCGCGTCTCATTGCCTCCCGGCGAGGTGACCACACACGCATAGCTGCCGACATCACTGGCCCGGACCGCTTGAATCTCCAGTTGGCCATCGGCCTGGACACCGACCCTTTGGGAGTTGCTGATGGGCGATGCCTGGCCCTGGCGGTACCAGTCAATGTTGTACGGGACACTGGGATCGCTGGACACCTTGCATTGCAGGGTGGCGGTTAAACCGAGCAGCACTGTTGTATCCACCGGCGGCTGGATGATTTGTGTCCGCACTGCGGGAAAAAAAAAAGAAAAAAAAAGGAAATGGAAAATAAGAAAAATATGTCCAAGAGAGAGGAAGGAGAGAGAGGGTTAAGGGAGAGCTGAATCTAGGGGGGGGGGGGGAAAAAAAATAAAAAAC
>VNJQ01002400.1:38176-80548 GCA_008042515.1 Drosophila truncata | reverse complement strand
GGGGGGGGGGGGGGGGGAAACACATTAACAACACGGCAATGCGGATTAAACGAGCGTGGCCACCGACCGCAAGTCGTGGCAATGACAAGTCGCGACAGCCACCGCCTCTGGCCTCTCGTCCCCGCCCACTTTTATTGCCCACCATTTCCCCACAGACAAGGCTTCCCCCCGCCTCAGCTTTCCATGGCCAGTGCTTTGGTTGGGTTCCTCTATCTCCCTTAAGCCGAAGGGAGCAGCACTGGGGGGGAGGGGGGAAGGTGGAAAATGAAGTTTAAAGCCCCAAAACTGACACACGAGGTGGCCCGTATGGTGGTGGTGATGCCCTGTTACCCTGGCTGACACAGCTTTTGAGGGGTATGCTTGCTATATATAAAAATATATTATATAATTAAGGGGGAATTACTCGGGGGTTTTTAGGGAAATATATAGATCATATTTTCTTGCTAGTTCATGCTTTTGTTATACAAAATATAAAGATAATTTTTATAGAGACACAGCATAACATAGAAACACATTTAGTGATCAAGAAGATCTTGTATAATTCTCTTGATAAGTTTTTGCTAGGGATGCATTAAGCAAAGATCTATATAATTTTAATAATTCATTATTATTTACAAATTAGGATTGTGTATTGTTTATTATTATTTTAAATTTATGATTATTTATTGTTTATTATTTTTATATTATCATTATTATGATTATTTATTGTTTATTGTATATTATTATTTATAAATCATTGGAATTATCATAAACTTAAACACACTAAATTCTAAACTATACAAAAACTATAGCATTTAATGCAAATATATCGAAATAATCGAAAATTCTTGTCTTTTCTGATTAAATTGGTTTGAAACATCAAGCAAAATATCGATATATCAAGCAAAATATCGATTTATATAACATAAATAGATAGCAACACTAAAATATCAATTCAGTTAACACAAAAAGGATACAATATTTATATTTCCAAATTGCCTAACATTTTTATACCCAATCCTATAATCTATCGATTAATCGATATTTATCACATGTTCCTAAACTCTAAAATACCAATTTTAAATCTATTTTTTCCGCAATATCGATATACAAATATTTTCTGCCATCCCTAAACCATATTCCCCATTAAATATCTCCCAAATATCCAAAGCAAAACTTTAAATATCCAAGTAAGCCTTGAGTTTTGCTTTAAAACCTCAACAAGCAAACTGAAAACTGAAAACTAAAATCGTATTCAGTCACAAATATCTGAACAAGTCACAAGTCAAAAACGAAAGTAACGAAACGGACAAAAAAATGAACAAATTCATTTGCAAAACCACTATTTTGATGGCTATTTCTGGTGTCGTGCTGGCTCTAATGGTTGTCGCGGCCAAGGCAACCATGGAGCCGGCGACCGAGCCGAACGTAATGCTTCCCGGTGGCAAGCTCATTGAACTGAACGAGGACAATTGGCGTCTGATGCTCGAGGGTGAGTGGATGGTCGGTATTTTTGCTCCTTGGTGTCAAAGCTGCAAGGATATAGCTCCAACATGGGAAAACTTTGCTTACTTGGCCGCCACTGTACCAGTGCAAGTGGCCAAAATCGAAGTGAATCAGGCGCCCTCTCTCAGCGGACGCTTCTTGGTCACCTATGTGCCCAAAATCTATCATGTCAAGGATGGTGAGTTCCGTCAGTATCGCGGTGCTATCTATGATGGTGCTCTACTGAATTTCGTAACGAAGGAAATGTGGAAGGGCATGCAACCATTGCCATTTTGGCAAAAGCCCAGCGCCTGTCACATGGCCTTGGTGGGTTTCTTTGCCAAGGTGTCCCACAACTTGAAGGGATATAAATTGCGCCTTCAGGTGGTTTATGGCCTACCCGAATTCGCTGCTTACATGCTGGTGGCTTCCTCAATTGTTATTATGGGAGTCTCTACGGTTTCTCTATTAATGAGCCTTATTGACTTTGTGAATGGACCCAAACCCTTGAAGAAGAAACGCCAGAGTTTGAATGAGAAAAAAGAGGAACAACAACCAGTGCTGGTCGAGAGTGTGGAAGATCTAAAAACCGAGGAGATTGAAGAGATCGAGGATAATGAAAATAATGACAACGAGCAGCAGAATGATCAGATACAGGAGCTGGGTAGCGAGACAATTGACCAGGATGTTCAGACAGAGGAGCAGCAGGAGCAGGAGGAGGAGAACGACGACACTTTGGAAAATGAAAAGGATGAGGAGAAAGACACAGAGCAGGCTGGCAATTCTTCATCACCGGATGACGAAGTCGGCAGCGAGTTGGAGAAAATCAAACTCAAACTGGTTGGCGATATTTCCACTGGAAAACCAGAGAAGGAAGAAAAGAATCGCAACCGCGAGTCACGCCAGAGCATTTAAGTGAAACAGGAAATAATATAGGGACAGTCTTAGCAATCGGAAACAAATACAGTAACAATCCTAGAACATTCAATACAAAACTTAAAACACAGAACTTATAATGCAGAACTTTAAGCACAGAATTTATCGCACAGAATTTATCGTACAGAATTTATCGCACAGAATTTATCGCATAGAATTTATTGCACAGAATTTATAGTACAGAATTTATCGCACAGAATTTATCGCACAGAATTTATCGTACAGAATTTATCGCACAGAATTTATCGCATAGAATTTATCGCACAGAATTTATAGTACAGAATTTATCGCACAGAATTTATCGTACAGAATTTATCGCACAGAATTTATCGAACAGAATTTATCGCACAGAATTTATCGCACAGATTTATCGCACAGAATTTATCGCACAGAAATTAAGCCATAGAAATGCACACAAATAAGAAGAACCTAAAAAAAGAGATCCAGTTTAAAACTGATAAGAGCATTAAACTGATGTTTTTGATCTCTTTTCCAACTTGTTGGTGAGTTATTGTTGAAAATTATTCATAAAGAGTGTGAAAATTATTTTAAAATTGTTTAATTATTGGTGAAAAAGATATAAAATAATAGTGGTGAATGGTTGGTGAAAAGTATACCATAATTTCTCTCTTTTTCAACTTATTTGTGAGTTATTGTTGAAAATTATTCATAGAGTGGTGAAAATTATTTAATTGTTGGTGAAAATGATTCAATTGTTGATGAAAAAGCTATACAAAAAAATTGTGGTGAATGGTTGGTGAAAAGTATACCATAACTTCTTCGATTTCTCAGTAAAAACATTGAAATTGTTCATACTTTTTGGAAACTTTTATATTAAACATTCAGCAGTATAGAAATTTTAATACAGGATATTCCCTGGTTCCATACTCTAAAAAAACTACCTTCTGGCATCGTTTGTTCCCTTTTATGTATGGCTTTCTCTTTTGATTTTATTTATTTTATGCCTTCTTTTCTTTCTTTTCCTTTGCAGCTCGCATGGCATTTCTTTTTTGCTTTCCTTTATTTTTTTTTTTGTGATATTCTTTTTAGCCCTTTTCAGTCACTTGGCCCGCATGCATCAAAAGTTCAACGCGCCTCGTGGCCCAGACATTGGTGGTGGAGCTGCCGCTGCCGCTGCCGCTGCTGTTGCTGCTGCTGCTGCTGCATGGCAGTTATAGAGGTGGCTCTGGGGGCTCCTCTTCTGGTGTTATATGGCGGCCCCTGCACTGTTGTCCTTGTTGTTGCCGGCGGTGTCGGTCTGTTTGCCATAAGCCAAGTTCCTAGAGTTCAGTTGGGGTTTCCCCATATGGTCGGCGCTCGGACGGACAAGAGACTCCTCTGGACGAGATGAACTGCATGGCATGGGCATGGCATGGCACGGCACGGCTCGGCACTGCCCTGAAAGGTCCACAAATGAACCATGTTTATCCCCTCTCTCTCTCGCCTAGCCAAAATATGCGGTAACCTGAGGTTACCCTTCATACACTCTGGGGGTTTATTTTACTTGAAAGAGTATTTTAAATTTAAATTTAAATGGTTTTCTTTATATGTATGTAAAATTTATATTTTATAGTGAAGCCAAGGGTACAAAAGAGTTTTAATTGTGTATAAAAATTATTAAAAGTTCTCAGAAAAATGTTTAAATAAAAAAATAAATATATTTCCCTCGAAAACTTTGTCAAATTATGTTTTTTATCAATTATTTTTCTAGTTTTTTCTCAAATTCCAAAAGGGTATATATTTTATGGTAAAACTAATAGTAAAAAGAGTTCTAAGTATGTTTAAATATTGTAAAAAAAGTTTATAAAGTTTAATAATAAAAATAAAACAATAAACAAAAATTATTTGAGCATTTCCTTTGAAAACTTCCTCAAATTATATTTTTTATCAAATATTTTTCAGTTTCTCCTAAAACTTCAAAGGGTATTTGAAATGTCGAACAGGATTCTTCATACTTCGTATGTTCCTGTTCTTTTTTTATTTCTTTGTCGGTCTTGGGGCCCAGTGTTTTATGCAACAAACACAAATAAGGGAGGTAGGTAGGAGCACAGGGGCTTTGCCGCGGTTCTGATGGGGTTAAGGGTGATGGAAAACTGCCATCAGTTTGGTGGCCAAAGTCCGGACGACTCTGGGAAATGGTGTGGAGTCTGGCAGTCCGCGGGATGCATTCCATGTACCTCTGAGCGGTGGCGGCGTTTTGCCAATTAGCTGCACATTGATGCTGCCTTTTAGGAGCCCGCACATACAAAATATACACACACACTCGCAGGACACACACTCGCAGGACACCCACTGCAATCACACACAGAGTCAGGGCCGAAAAATATTGCATGTGCAAATCAACTTTAATTACACAAACAACACAATGGCAATGGTGGAGGCAGCAGCAGCAGCAGCACCACGACCAACAAAAACCCTTAAAAAATCATTTGAAGCTTTCGGATTTTCTGGTTTTCCGGCCATGTTTTCACTGCTCGGAAAAAGTCAAAGCCATACCTACATATATAACATAGAGACATGAGTGTGTGTTTGTGTGTGTGTGGAAATGTATGGCTGGATTTTTGTATTATCACAAAAGCAATTGACGCTGCTGCTGCCTGCCTGCCCATGAGGGAGCACTCCAAAATGGAACTCATCCTGGCATGCCACTGGCTCTGGCCGGCTCTCTCTCTCTCTGCCATGTTGTTCCTGTTGTCCTCTTGTGGCCACTGTGGCTTTGATGACATACATTATTATTATTGGACCATGCATTTTAGTTGATTTGATGCGACGTTGGGGCCGAACACTAACGCACAAATAACCAGATATACCAATAACCAGATAATACACGGTAAAAAAATATGATGTTTGTGATTATCATATTTTTTGAATATTTTCTGGGGTTCAGAATAACCAGAATACCTTGGAGAACTTTTAAAATATTTATAAAATATCAAAAAAAAAATACTTATCGATAATTTATCGACATTTAACGATAAACTAGATATATAAATCGATATTTTATCGAAATAAGACGAGAAAGTGGATATGTAAATCGATATTTTATCGAAATAAGACGAAGAGTTTATATGTAAGTCGATAAATCTCTGGAATGTGAGATCGAATCAATAAAATCGGAGAAAAGAAATAAATTAATGAAATAAAAAAAAAATCTGATATTTTTATGTTATCGATATTTTAAAGGCAAATTCGATATTCTTAAATGTTTTAAAATTTCGATAAGTCTAAGTTAAAGATTTTATGGACATAATATAAGGCGCAATCTTTTGTAAGAATTTTTAAGACCCATCACAAATCTTAAAAAAAAAAAAATGCAATTTATATTTAAACTTTCCACAATTAAACAAAATTCTATTCTAATTTTTTTACGTGCCCTAAAATGTCATTCGCAATCATTTGAAGCCAGCGAGCCTCACACTCAGTCAGCTCGAAAGAGTTGAGATCTCCAGGAAAAACAGGTGGACAAACAACTGTCTGTCTAATAGGGAACATTTTTGGTAAGTAAACTCAATTTAAATCTCTTTTGTGGTTACACAGAAGAGTTTTCTCGGTGGTGGCGGCGGGGAAAAACCAATGAAAACTGCTGACAGCATTTCAGTAACAGTCGCAGGCAGGATGTGCCAACATCAAAGCTCTGCGATTGAACAATTGATGCGGGGAAGGCGAGAGAGAGAGAGAGAGCCAGATAGGAGGACTGCCAAAAGGACCAAAAGAATAAGGAATAAAGAATTATTTGCCGCAAGTTAAATGCTCACAGCGACAGAGAGAAAGAGAGAAAGAGCAGTGTGGAAGGTTTAATTCTATTAAACGAATGACTCGCGGCATATTTTTAGGATATTGCCAAAGTATTTTATATGTTTTTCTTATTTTCTTAACAAAAAAACACACAAGAGAGACTTGAAATCACTTCAAAAGTTGTTCAAGAGTATACTAAGGCACTTAAAGGTTTGGTTTAAGAGATTTTAAGAGATTTTGAAGGGTTTTTAAATTAATTTTATAAGAAAATAATTTAATAAATTATATAATGACTAAGGAAAATGGGTAATTAATAATTTTTAACTGATTTGAACTTCACAAAGCTGTCTAAAATTTATTTAAGTTATTTTAGCAACTTCTTTAAATGATTTAATTATCTTTCTGAGTCTTTTCGAGTCTCTAAAATATTTTTAAAATTTAATTTCATTCAATTTACCACTACAAAACTACAAAAAACTAAATCTCTTTAAATTAAACAAGCAAAAGGGACAAAAATGTACATGCTGGGCATACGCTTTAAGCCATTTAAATGTTTATTAATACGAGTTAAAAGCTGCGGGTTCCCCTCTGTGCCACGCTGCTAAAAGAGGGGCCAAAAATGGTGCATAAAAAACGAGTTAAAACAGTTAACAGCAGGCGAGAAGGGCGGCGCACAACCCTCGTTAGCCACGCTAACTAACTAAACGCTAAAACACTCAAAGCGGCCGACTAGACAGACGCACTTGAAACTAACAGACGAGGCAATTACAGTTTTTTTTTTTTTTTTGAGGGAGCTAAAAGCAGCAGCAGCAGCAGCAGCAGCAGCAGCAGCAGGTTTTGCCTTGGGGTTATAGGTTTAGGTTTTGTAGGAAAGGAAAGGATTGGGGGACTTACCTAGGACACTCAGATAGGCCTCGCCCTTGACGCTGCCCGCCTCGTTGGCCCGAACACAAATGTAAAGGCCGGCGTCCGAGGAGCGTATATTCGAGATGAGCAAATCGCCGGATTCGAGTATTTGAACCCGGCTGGATATCTCCACCAGTTGGGTCTCTGTGTTGTCATTGTTGTTGTGGGGTTCCAGTTGATAGATCAGTTGGGGTTTTTTTTGGGATTGTTAATGCACGATGCACGGATACAAGCAGTTTTTTCGATGTGTGTTAGCATTACGAGTTATAGCGAGCAAAATGTAAAAAGAAAAACAACATTTGGTATTAGCATTTTATATATTCATTAAACTCATGCTAAAAGTCAGTTTTTGAAGAATACTCACCATTATATATCCAGGTTATATTGGGATTTGGTGAACCCACAGCTCGACAGGATATGGTGGCATCCTTGCCATCCAAGGCAGTGACATTTTGAGGTGGTTGTTCCAGCACCGGAGCCGAGGCTGTAGAAAATTACAAAGAAATTACAATTAGCATTTTACAAGTCAATTAATTAGAAATCTCATGGTTCTTGGAAAAGAATCCTTGTACATTTTAGGCTAAAAATTCAACTCGAATTAGTGGTTAGCTGGGGATAAGGGGAATGTGTATCTAAGCTCAACAACTGTGAAGCTGAAATAAAAAATTAAATACAAAAAATCGTATTTTATCGTGCTGGATTTTTTATGTTGTGTTGTGCTGAATATTTATATATTTACATATGTAAGCCTAGTGCTGAAAGGATAACTTTTAAATAATTCAATACACTAAAAACATGATAAATACGTGACAATTATTTGTGCCGAAAAAAAAACGATGGTTATATCAAATATGTAAAGCGAAGGGTTTTTTCTAAAGGGATTTTATATGCCTCTATTATTGTCACAAATATTTTATATATTTTTTAAGCTTTGATTTAATTTCAACAGCAGCAGCAGCAGCATTCGTACTTCCCCCTGGGACTGGCCACAATTTAATTAAATTATTTGCGTAACGATTGATAATTCCTTACTCACTGACTGCTGCTGCCTCTGGTTAATGTGAATTATTTATTGGATTTTGAGTGGCACGATGGCTGTGTTTCTGCCGCTGCTGCTGTTGCTTGTTTTCACTCGCCATATCGACGACGACGACGACACTGCCTCTGTTTTCATTGTTATGGCCAAATGCCACGCGTTTTTTAAGGGGCCTTGACACCTTGGCTAGCCACCAACAAAAAAATATATATGGATGATGAGTGGAAATCAATTTAAAATTAACTTGACATGATTTAGAGTTGCAATAAAACGATGTTATCAAAATATAAAATATTTCTAAGGCTCAAATGTTGCCAAATATTAATTTAAAAACATAATTTAAGCTTAATTTATGAATTTGTTCAAAATAATACATTTTTCCTTGGATTTGTAAACATAAAACATTAAAAAAAGGTTTAGAAAAACGTATAAAATTAGAATTTATATATTTATAAGGCTTTTCTAAATATTTTAGTACTCAAAATTCAATATTTCTATTCAAAAAACATTTAAGAATCGTTCAAAATTATTCTCAAAAATGTTAATATTTCTCTAGATTCAAAAATTACTGGAAAAAATGCTTTAAAACTATAATTTAGTTATTATTTCCATATTTATTAAAAATATTAAATATTTCCCTGAATTTTTGTTTACAAAATATAAGAAAAATATTATTAAAATAATTTTAAATATTTTTTAATAGTATTTCTATTTAAACAAAAGTTTAATGAATTTTTTAAAATATTTTAAAAGGTTTTAACCAAAATATTTAATATTTCTTGGCTGAAAATGTTTGAAAAAATTATTTTATTAATGAAATTTTATTTTAATTTCATATTAAATCCAAAAATTATTTATTACCCTAAATTTTTGTTCCTAAAACTTCAAAAAATATTTAAAATAATTCCCTAAAAATGGCATTTAAATATAAATTCCTTATAAATGCAACAATAATTAATTTTATAAATATTTTCCATCAACTTTCCCCTGTGAGTGCCATAACCCCTGTAAGACTGTAAGACTGTAACCGAGAGAGAGGCAGCTTTTCCGCTGTGTTTTTCCTACTGAGGGCGCAAATGTAATAATATTCGTAATAATTTCGCATGATGAAGCATTCCCGTTAACTACGCTTATGTAAATAAGTGCATAAAATTACAATAAAAGACCCATTCGCCCCATCTCCTTTCTGCCACCTCTCTCTCCACCCTTTTGGCAATTTTTCCAGCTCCTTGCAACATTAAGATATTAAGTGCGAGAGTGTGTGTGTGCGTTGTGTGTGCAGTTTGCAATTGTTGTGGAAATCATAAAGACATCAACTCTGCTTGATACGAGCAGTAAAGAAAAAAAAAATAAAGGAAAAATAAAATATAAAAAAAGGGAAAATCCAGTCATACTTTTCCAGGACGAAGGCAACTTTAAGCCGGGTTTAAATATGATTAAGCCGAGCAGTAACTTTATTCTGTGATATGCACTTAAAGGACAATTAAGCTGCTCGCCGGCGATATTACATCACTTTGGTGCTTAATTCTGGGCTTGTCGTCGCCAAAAAAGGTATGAAAAATTTAACAGGCCCAGAGAAATATATATAAAGGATATATATATATGCAGGGATAACTCCTTCTTTGGCAACGTGTTAAGTGTGCTTAAGCTGGTGGTCAGCGGGAGCTACTCCCTCTTTTTTTTTCCTAGGCTCCTTTGGCCCGGTTTTCTTTTTTTTTCTCATTTTTATGGCTCACGCAAGGCGCATATTAAAGACACGAAGGGACTGAAGAAACAATTTGTGGCTGGATTCGCCAGGGAGACCTAAAACCAAGAAAATCCTTAAAACCAGATAGTAAGAGAGAAAGAGAGAAAGAGAGAGCGAAGCGAAGACTGGAAAATGAAAACTTGCATCTATGCAGAAGAGGTCGCAAAATCGAAAGGGTGGCGTATACGTTATATTCATATTAAGTATATGCCTTAAGAAAGGCTTTACTGGCAACAAATCAAGCAAAAAAATTTATGCCTAAGCTGCATAGGGCGTATACGTAATATTTATTCAACCACAGTGCGTATACTTAATATTTATCAAGTATACGCAGTGTGTGACTCTTGTAAAAATTTTAAATCAGACAAATTCCTAAACAATATTTAAAAATTTACTATTTATAATATAATTAGCAATAAAAAATATTTTAAAATATATTAAAATATTTTAAAAAAATTGTTAAATCTTAAATAAATAAGCAAAATTTGTTGATATTTTTTTTATGCCTTAAGAAAGGCTTTACTAGCAACAAATCAAGAAAGAAATTTATGCCTGAGCTTTACAGGGCGTATACGTAATATTTATTCAACCACTGTGCGTATACTTAATATTTATCAAGTATACGCCGTGTGTGACTCTTGTAAAAATTTAAATCAGACAAATTCCTAAACAAAATTAAATAATTTACAATTTATAATATAATTAGCATCAAAAATATTATAAAATATTATAAATTTCAAGTAAATTAGCAAATTTTGTTGATATTTTCTGTCAATGTTCTTTTTTTTTGCCTTCGTCAACCATTGGGTCGTAATTAATTTCAAGTTGACCCACTAAAGAGGCCGCGCGCCATCAACTTAAAGTCATAATAAAACGCTCACTCAGCCGGACAAGTGGCTCCCTGCTTCCTGCTCCCTGTTCCCTGCTCCCTGCTCCTTCTGCTCCTTCTTCTCCTCCTGCCTCTCCTTTTCCACTCTCTTGAGCGAGCCCCCATGGAGGGGGCAATGGCGTGCGATGGCAATAATTGCCATTACTTGGCCATTTCAGTGGAGTCCAACATTTGCATGCGAATTGTTTTTAACCGTCGTGTGCTCTGTGTGTGTGTGTCGGAGCTCTAAATTTCCTTTTCCCTCCATTTTCCTCAACTTTTCTTTTCTTAAACGATTTTTCGTTTCAGTTGTGGCCCCGCCTTGGCCCTTTTCCTTTATTTTAATAAGCATAAAGAGAGCCGCTTTTCCGCAGCAAGTTCCTGGCCAAGGCTGCTTTGAGCTGCTGCTTTTTTGTTTTAAAAACAGAGAAAAAGAGTGCTGAAAAATTCGACACTAATCGAGAGGGGATTTATTTGGCTTATGGAACAAATGGTTATAACACTGAAACTTTGTGGATTTTAAGGAGAAATATTTTTAAAGAAAACGAATAATTAAAAGTTGTAAAAGGTCGCTGGTTTATTTTAAGAAAAAAGGTTCAGAAGAGGTTCTGATCTTGAGAGAAATATTACAAATATTTGTGGGAAAAATAAATAATTAAAAGTTGTAAAAGGATTACTTTAAGAAAAAGTGTTTAGAAAGGGGAACTGATCTTAAGAAATATGTAAATTTTAACACCAAATAAAGGGAGGAACCTCATAGGAATTATAAGAATTTATAAACATTTTTTATGTCTTGCTTTTCCAGTTTGAATACCTGAAAATTCTTTTTTTAAGGAGAAATATTTGTAGAAACAAAAATAATTAGATGTTTTAAAAGATTATTGAATTATTTAAAGAAAAAATGTATAGAAGAGGCACTGATCTTGAGATAAATATAAATTTAAGGATCAAAAAAAGAAAGGAACCTCATATAATTCCCTGGTAATCATAAGAATTTATAAAGATTTTCTATTTCTCAATTTTTCAGCTTTAAATATCTGAAAAGTTCTTCAAAAAACCCCAAGTTCTTTAAGATTTTTATACCTTAAACCCAAAAAGATGGCATGTCGCTGACCAATCAACTCGAAACTCCAAGGGCGTTCGCGTTCGCTGCAATCAATCACCGAAGGGGCATTGTGGGGTTAAGCTAAGGTGACCTCTGACCTCCTCTCACTTGCCCCCAAAGCACCCACCTGTTGGCTTACTTACTTACTCAGCCAAACTTTTCACTCTCACACAAACACACACACACACACACACACTCTAACTTGGAGAGGAAAATTCGCACAGTGGAAATGGTGGCACATTGAGTCGTCAGTTCAAAAAGGAAATGGAAATGGCAGAAGGTAAGGAAGGAAAAGGAAGTAAATTTGGCCACGCCCCCCACCGCCCCCCAAGTCACCTAATTACACACACACACATACACATATATATAGAAGTATAGAGGGTGCTAAGTGAGGGCACCTGGGTTACCCCCCTTTTCGGCTTCCTTCCCCAGGAAACGGCGATTAAAATCACTTTTGCGTTTCGGGAAATTACGAAATTATGTTACTCGAGTTGAGTTTTGTGAGGTAAAAGCTCAGGCAGCCGGAAAATGCACAGCAGCAGCAACAACAACAACAACAACAACAACAAGTACTAGCAAGAGTTTATAGCAGAAACTCCAACAACTGTGGCAGGTGTGCTCTCTTCTGGTGGGAGTAAACGCAGATTTACGCCAACTTAACAAAAATGAAGAGCTCCAAAAAAGGCGCTCCAAAAACGGCGCTTCAAGAAAAGGCCAACACTGAAAACAGATGCAAAACTTTGACAAACATTCGGAAGGCAGAGACGGAGACGAAGGCGAATGGCAAAGGCAAAGCCATGAGGCATTGCAATTAAAATGCAGCCAGGTTGCCAGTGCGCAAATCGCACTTCCCACTGCAAGTCGCGACGCGAAAAGCTGGAAAATAATTTTCCCAGCAGCTCAACTTCTTCGCCTATCTAAGTGAAAAGTGCTCCGGCACAAGGATTATCCTTCAAGTGGCCTTCCAAGCGGAAAATAGAGAAGGGGTGATAGGTCGACGTAGAAGGAGAATCAGCATTACAAATGCCAAACACTTGTTGCCATAGCAAGGTGTAGGTAGGGATAGAAAAGGAAGAGCAATAGGATGAGCAGCGGAAGAAGCAGCAAAAGGAGCAGTAGGAGTAGGATAAGCAGGACTAGAAGCTTGAGTAAAAACAGCAGCACCTGCAGCAGATGAACGAGCGCACAAACAATAAACGAAAGAAATTGCAAAATGAAATCAAGCGGATCCCAAGTGTCCAGGGACTTGAGAAGGGCCCTCTCTACCCCAAGTCTGGGCACACTAAGCAACAAACTATTTTACATAGACAATAAGCTTGACTTTATTACACTTAAATGGAATTTTCTTTTAATTTATATTACACGGAATACCCAACACAGTCTTAAGTGGCCAATTTGAGAAGCGAGGAGAAAGGCGTTCTGAAGAAATTCCTTGGGTCTGGGCACACTAAGCAAAAAACTATTTTACAATAAGTTTGACTTTATTACACTTATTTTCCTTTAATTTATATCACACGGAATACCCAACAGTCTTAAGTAGCCAAGTTAAGAAGCGAGGAGAAAGGCTTTCTAAAAAAGATTAGGGTGGACCAGTAATACATTTTTTAATAGCCCCTAGAAATTCCTTGGCTTTATTTAACCACAAATGAATTCAATTAGCTGACTTCCTGTCAGTGTAAACCCTTGAAGATAATGATGGCAAGGCATCAGCTTACTCAAATGATAAGTAGGAGACTGACTGACTGACTGACTGTTTTCAAGTGCTAATTAGCTGACCATATTATTTCAAGGGGTTCAAAGCTAATTATCGTTCTGCTTTCAAGTATAAACCAACCAGGCTCTTGATGAAAGTATTTTTATACCCAACCTTTTGTCAGTGTAAAATGTGCAAGTGTTCAACCGGATGTCCAGGTTACTGCTGGTGGTAATCGAATCAGTGTTGGGAGTCTAAAAGCAAGCAAGCAACCAAAGGTGTTTATAATCCGATTCTGATCCTGATCTGGATAATCTTGGCAGAGACCAATTAGGGTGTGCACACCCCATACGGTTAGAGGTCCAAGTTAAAAGAGTACCACACACTGGTAGGTAGGTAGAAGGGGGGAAAAACAAAGCCGATTAGGCCAACTCCTTGCTACCCAGGATACCCAGGACTAAATGCAGTCAGACAACAAAAACTGAAGCAGAAACAGTAACAGCAACAGAAACAGAAACAGAAACTTGTGCCAGCCATAAAACTTATCCCAGAGATACAGAGAGGAGGACTCTACTCTTTGGAGAGGCTAAATGATGGCCTCAGAATCAGAATCATCGTAAAATTCGCTGGGGCAGACAAACAAATTGACTCGAATTAGCCTAGGCAAATAAAATTAAATGAGCCGCAACGATTGGTTACCACTCAGTCACTCATGCCAAGAAATATCCCATCCAAGCAACAAAAGAAGAAAAAATAGATATATATACATATTTAGATATAAACCCAGTGTATATCAGAGAGCCAGAGAAAACTTGGCCAAAGTTAACTATAAAGCTAAAAAGTTTTTCAATAAACCGCCGACGACAAAATCTCTTAACTAGTTTAGCTCGCATACAATGCAGCTGCTTTAAGGGGGGGGGCTAAAAAGTGGCATAAAAATAGATGGAAATGGATGGATGAGATGACGCTGCAGCGAACATAAGAATAACTCAACGAAATATGCATAGAAATTTGAAATTTACATGAAAATCTGTGCTCGGAAAGAGCCATAAAAATTTAAGCGAGGTGGCAGGAAGGCACCGAAACTTTGCTTAAAGTCCCATCAAGGAGAGGAAACTTATTTTAGACCCGCAAAACAATATGTCCTTTGCGAAGGCAAACTCAACTCAACTCTGTGTCTTTCTGTCTGTCAAATATTTAAAACGTCAGCGGAGTCACTCGCTTTTTGGGTTAGGCTCATGAATGGCCAATTATTATGCTTGGGCCAAAAAACAAGGAAACTTCCTTCCAACTTTAAAGACAAAGGAGAGAGGAGAAGACAGCAGGAGAAAAGGGCCATATCCTGGACAACCCTACGATGTCATGTCAGCATGACAGCATAAGAAGTGTGTGTGTGTCAGTCTTAATTTTCGCATTATGAAATTCATTAAAATGCAAAATTGTCCCAAAGCAAGTTGTCATATATATATATATAGACGAAAATATGGGTGAGTTTCCCTGGAAAAGGCTGCCCTAGAGAGGCCATTTCCGTAACACTTAATGGTACTTCAGAGGCTACTCAAAGTTTTCACTGGTATTTAGTCAACTGCCAATGGAAAATGCATAGAGTTAACTTTTTTTCAAAGAGATTTGTAAGGAAAAAGGTTTATTATTATAATTTAAATTAATAAATATAAGCTTATACTTCTTTTACGTACTAAAAATATATTTTTCTATATTTTCAGCTAATTTAAATAATATTTAAGTAAACTTTTAATAATGAAAAATATATATTTTTAGTTATATATTCATTTTATAAGTAAAAATATATTTTCCTATATTTGCAGCTTATTTAAATAATATTTAAGTAAACTTTTAATAAAGGAAAATATATATTTAATTTAATAAGTAAAAATTGATTTTTCTACATTTTAAGCTTATTTAAATAATATTTAATTAAGCTTTCAATAAAGAAAAATATATATTTCTAGTTATATATTCATTTTATATGTAAAAATATATTTTTCTATATTTTCAGCTTCTTTAAATCATATTTAAGTAAACTTTTAATATAGAAAAATATATATTTCTAGTTATATATTCATTTTATAAGTAAAAATATATTCTACATTTTCAGCTTATTTAAATAATATTTAATTAAACTTTTAATAAGAAAAATTATATATTGTTCCAGTTAAATATTCCGTTTATATTCATTATACTAAAAGAAAGATTTAAGATAGAATACAAGCCTTAACCCTGCTTAGCTTTGTTTTATCTTTTTCCTTATTGTATTATTTTTTCCAGCAGAACTTTCTAAACTCACAAAAAAAATAAAATAAAAACCGGGCGACAACAGTTAAGTACAAATTGAGTTAACTGAGTAACAACAAAAAATGCTTTCCTTTATGCATATCAAAAACTTTTTGGGACTCAATTATATTAGCCTTGTTTTTTTCCACCGAGGGAAAGAGGGGAAAAGGGTGCAAGTGCGTGCCGCCGGACTAATCAACTTGAATGAAAAATTCTTCTGCTTTTGACAAATTTGATAAAGCCAAACTTGAGAATAGGGAAAAGAGAATGGCCAAGAGACTAGACAGAGACTAGAGACTAGAAGAGCGACAAGAGAAATTCCTCCTGCAGCAGCAGCTGCCGAAGGGTGAAAAACAAATTAAGAATGGAACTAAACTGGGGGAGAAAATAGAAGGAAAAGCTAGTTTAGGAGAGGAAATACACAGAAAGGGAGATAATATCTAAGCTTAGACTTAAGAGCTGCAGGGCAGTAAAATAACAAAAAGCCAATAAAAACGACAAATTCAATCGCAAAACAATCAAAGGAGAATTTTTTACTACTTTCTAATGGGGGATAAAGAGTGTTGGTTTTTTGTGAAATTTAAAGTGCAAACTATACATAATATTATATATTAAAAAAAATAGTGCAAAAAGTGTCTAAGTTTTGTGTTCTGCTCAATGATTTTGTTTTGTTTTTTTGCCCATACCAAAGCGAAACTCCTTGCGTCTACCAGGGGAGGAACCTGATCCTGATCCCGTTCCCGTTCCCGATACCGATCCCTTTTCCGATCCCATGCCAGCATGCGAAGCTCTTACCCTCAGGATACGTGGCTGGGCCAAGCGCTTCACGCGGTTCTTGGCCTCGTTAGCTATGAATTCGTTAAGGTTAATATTTTGTCCTTCTTTTTTTTTGAAGGTTAAAAAAGGGTAAAAGGTAAAAAGGCAAAATGCAAAATGCAAAAATGGTTAATGGGATATATGTTTCGCAGTAAGAGAGAGAAAGGGTTGAGTCAATATATATGTCAGGGGGGGTCTTAAAAATATGGAAAGACCTCTTTTTCTTTAGCATATAAATATAGCATTCGATTAGGTTTAAGGTTCTTTCGGAATTTTGACCAAGTGACACTGGACTTGCAATTTAAATAATTAATAAACTAGATTTAGGTAAAAATAAATTAATTTCTTTAAGGTTTTCAAAGGATTTTAAACAAGGAAATCAAGATACATAGTAATAACCAATAAAATGATTAATTTACAAGATTTTAGTTTAAATAAATTCATTTCTTTGAGGGTTTTCAATGAATTTTAAATAAGAAAATCAAGGAACATAGTAATTATCAATAAAATAATTAATTAACTGGATTTTAGTTAAAATAAATTAATTTCTTTAAGGTTTTCAAAGGATTTTAAACAAGAAAATCAAGAAACATAGTAATTACCCATAAAATAATTAATTACCAAGATTTTATGTAAAAATAAATTAATTTCTTTCAGGTTTTTTAATGAATTTTAAACAAGAAAATCAAGGAACATAGTAATTACCCATAAAATAATTAATTAACAGGATTTTACTTAAAATAAACTAATTTCTTTGCGGTTTTTTAATGAATTTTGAAGAAGAAAACCAAGAAACATAGTAATTACCAATAAAAATGTATAATTACATTACCAATTTAATTAAAATTTTAGCTTTACCAAACCCTAAATACTTTCTAAATAGATTTCCCTTGAATAATCACTTTTCCCACCTTTAATTTCCACATTTCCCTAATTCTAAACCCCCTTTTTTCCCGCCCAGCGTCACCTAGTCATAAATAAAAATCAGCTCTTGACTTACTTTTCACCCTCAACCAGGTGCTGGCTGAATTCTCGCCGGCTTCATTGGTGGCCAGGCACTGGAACATGGCGGCATCATCCAGGATTAGTTTCTTAATTACCAGCGTATTATCTGTGCTCAACGAGTATCTGCAGCAAAAATAGCAAATAGCAAAAGGGTTTCGATTAATTCTGGGCTTAATTCTGGCTTCGTTTAATACCGCTCAATACACTCACCTGCCGCTCTCGATATGCGAATCCACGGATTCGGCATTCCTAAACCACTTGACCTGGGGCGTGGGCTCACCCACCACATCGCAGGGCAACTGCACTTGTCCCCCAAACTCTCCAAAGGTCTCGGCTCGCATGGGTGTAAAGAACACAGGCGGTTCCAAAATCTGAAGACGAGCTGTGGCCGTAACAGCCGGATAACCACCACTGCGCAATCGCACCTGGCAGGTATATTCGCCGGAATGTGAGCTATTCACTTGCAGCAAAGCCAAAGTACGATTCCAGGGATCATTGAGGGTATGCCTCACCCCAGCCGTTTCCACAGCCAGGCCATCCTTGAGCCACAGGGTTTCCAGTTCATGCAAAGGTCTCGCATTGGCTATGCACTGCAACTCCACAACGCCTGTGCCCAGCTTCACCTTGATATCCTGCGGCTGGACAATGATCTCAGGTGCTACCTCAATATAGGGATCTCCACTGACATTCAAATGGACAAAGGCACTGCTCTCCTCCTTGCCCAACTGCGTATTGATCGCCTTGGCCCTATAGCCCCTTCGGTCATTCTCATCGGCACTCAAAATAATCAATTGATTGGCCTGTGTGAAGGCATATTTAATGTCATAGTTCAAGGGACCATCTTCCGATTGCCACATAACCGAAGGCACCGGCACCGAGTCAATGGCAGGCATATCAAAAATGGCAGGATGTCCACTGGTCACAGTAAGGCGACCCTCGGTGGTGTTCTCAAAGATGCCCATGTCTATAAAGCAAAAGAGGGAAATTATTATTAAATATTATTTAGAAAATTAATAAATAAAATATATATTTCGCAATAATGAAGAGTCTCTGTCTTGGTGTCATTCGCTAATTGAATTGAAGGCAACGCGTTCAACAGCCTGCGGGCAAGTCAATTTAACCTCGCTCATCTCTGAACCCCATTTCCATTGCCTACCCCCCCCCCCCCCCCCCCCCCTGTAAGTAGGTACGTTCGCTCGTTCTGCTGCTAACCAGCTGAGCTTTAAAGGTTATTAGTTCAGTTTAGGCACTCGCTTTCGGTCCTACAATTAATTAAGTACTCAAGACGTTGCCGCTCCAAGTCAACCCGTCGACGAGTCATCGAGTCAGTCAGTCAGTCAGTCAGTCACCTCCTCTTAAGACAGAGAGAGAGAGAGAGATCCCCAGCTAAAAGAAGGTCACCATGAATGGATGGTTAGATGGATAGATGGATGGATGGATGGATGGATGAATGGATAGAGGGGTAGAGGTGTAGATGGGTGGATAGAGGGGTAGAGTGGTAGATGGATGGATAGAGGGGTAGAGGTGTAGATGGATGGATAGAGGGGTAGAGGTATAGATGGATGGAAAGAGGGGTAGAGGTGTAGATGGATGGAAAGAGGGGTAGAGGTGTAGATGGTTGGATGGAGGGGTAGATGCTTGGATAGAGGGGTAGATGCTTGGATAGAGGGGTAGATGGTTGGTTAGAGGGATAGATGGATGGTGGGTGGCTTGAATATGGCACGGGGTCGGGGTCTGGGTTCTGGGGTTGTGTTCCATGTCGAGCGGGTGCTCGATTTATTAGGTTCAAGTAGTTAGGGGTGGGAGGTTAATTCAGAGCCAGCGAGCCAGCTCAAGTGTCACTCACACTTACTTGTCTAATTGTTCGTTACATCCACACCTAAAACCCGGTGACCCTTAACCCTCCCTGCCCCACATGACACACGCCACACGCCATACGCCCCACTTAACCTCCTCCGTCGTTCCGCTCTCGTTGTAATTAAGTTCGCATTAAAGAAAAATTAGCAGCTAAACATTGATGGGGATCCTTGGCTGCTGTGACAGCCGCTTGATTAGTACTCCACCTACTAAAAATCCCTCACGTTTGAAAGTCAACACTTTATAGCTGCTGGCAGCCCCATTTAAACCATTTTGGGACAATGTTTGAATTTTAAATAACACATATCTTAGCCAGAAACTGAGACTTGCACCTAAAAATACCCATAAAATAAAAGCTAAACTATATATGTATATAATTGGCTAGTTAATGAGGCTGCCTTATAACAAATAAGCTTCAATAAGACCCATCAATGACTTGCCAGCATTCTCAATTTAATTGGTAACTCAAGCTTGCTGTCTCGAATTTCCACTAGCCCCAATCCTTAACTAACTTTTCTCGCCGGATTGGTTTGGGTTTCGGTTTGGGTTTGGGTTTTATATATGTACTTACAGGCCACAACAACATCGCTCTTCTCACTGAATATGGATCCGGCATCGTTCTTGGCAATGCACTGATAGCTACCCGCATCCTCACGCCGGGTGCTGTGAAAGCGATAGAACTGGCTGGACGAGAAGTCGCCCACGGGGACGCCATCCTTTAGCCATCGATATGTGGGCTGTGGGTATCCTGTAAAAAGAGAAAGAGAGAGAAAGAGTGTGTGAGTGAGTAACTGAGTTCTAGGGGGGGGGATATTCTTTAATAAATATCCCCTGGAGAGTGCCAAATGAAGAGAGGAGAAGTTGTCAGTGGTGGTGGTTAAGGGTATCTCATACATATCATTAAAAACCATGCCAATATTTGATTTCCACTGACAAAGGAACCAGAAATGGCCAGTGACATGGCATAAAGGTTAAGCTTTAGGGAAAGATATTAATTGGGTGGGGAAATTTGATATTATTTGATATTAAAATTGATTAAAATATTGCTTTCAGCATAGAAAATATCGCAAATTTTTAATAATTTAATAAATATCGGAAAATATCGAATTTAAGGTTGAATATAAATATTATCGGGGCATTGCAAAATAGTGGATTTTATGTTAAAATATCGATACAAACAATATATCGAAAATTATATAATTTCAAGGAAAATATCGATATTTTGAAAAAGATAGAATTTAAAGTAAAATATTGATATTATCGATAAGTCCTAAACATGCTGCTTAATTGCTTTTCTTAATTTTCCGGTTTTATTAAACACATAACCACAATATTGATTCATTGCACAAATGTACATCAAAACATTAAAATATCAAATTATTTATCGACTTCATCGACAAATAGCGATACAGTATTGATATATCGATATTTCTTATTATTCCTGGTAGCCTTTTTTTACATCAAAAAAATATTGTAAGTCATTAGATCTAAATTTTGATAATTTTTTAATTGTTTTTATATATTTTACTTATTTATGTTGTGTTTCAGGCTAGAATACTTTCAATTCTATCGATAAATCATTATTTCCCACACTGTAATTACCAATCCCTCATTTTCCTTATACTATAAACATTTAATTTAACGAAATAAATACATTAATTCGCATTTTAAGCATTTAAACAAGAACCCATTGGATCTGTTGTAAATGAAAATCGACTCAAATCGGTTTAAATCGATTAAATCGATTAATCCTATTTAAATATTCAGTACATAAGGGCTTAACTGGCCAATTTTTTTTTTGTTCGGTAATCCATCAATTATAAGTTGTCGCCGCTCCCCCCCTGCTGTTTAATCCCCGCCACTGAAAGCGACCGCACAAAGCGATTAAATCGCATGCTGGCCCAGCCAAGTTTCTCCTTCTCGTCATAAAGGGAGGAGGCGGCGGCGGCGGCACCAGGACACGGCACAAAGGACACATTCTCCTGGCCACAGTTGGCTTCATTTGTTTGAGCTTCCCAAGAGAAGTTGCCGAGAAAGGATATGGATATGGCAAGACCTCTCGGCAGGAGCCAAAGTGGAAGGCTCTCCACAGCTCATTCCAATTTCATTGCAGTCAGCCAGTGAGGCAGCCAGTCAGTGAGCCAGTCAGTGAGTCAGCCAGGCATTTAAATTAAAGTTGATTTATATGGGCTTGGGAAACTCCCCTGGCGGAATGGAATTGCAATTGGAATGGCTAAACAAAAATTACATGTGACCTGGGGGATGGCAGCAAGAGGATGGAGGAGCGGCAGCAGGGCGGTGGAACGGTTGGACTAAATGAAAGTCTGAATAAAATATGCCATTCGCCTAACTGGCCCAGGATGCAACAGGATTGAGTGCACATCACAGGATGGCGGCGGACGAGACGGATGGCCGGAGGCCCAAAATCCGGTCATCAAGCCATCCCCGAAACCCCGAAACCCTAAAACCCCAACCCCCAAAAACCCATCGGCTGCTGCTGTCCCATCAACGCTTTGGCAAAGAGCTCAAGAAGGGGGACTGAGTCTGGGACCTGAGTCTGGGAAGGAGAAGCTTGGGTAGAAGGTGTTGGCTTGGATGTAGCCTTCCCATACCCTGTACTCCTGAAATGCCAGACTAGAAACGTTTTCTGGGAACTGAAACTCATTTTTGTCTATATTTGGTCTTCATTTTTGTAAAAATTCTTGTGAAAATTAATTTTAGGTTTACTTTTTCAGCAAATCTTCCAGGAAATCTTCCTTTGGTTACCCTAAAAGTTAGCTAAGAATGCCAAGGATATCAACCAAGTATACTAAACCCATTTTTTAGCCAAAAATAAGCCTAAATAATATTTTTTAAACCATCACAGATAATTAGAAGATACTTTGCATCCCCTGAGGCCCACTTACAGGGTAGCAGGCAGGACCAAACGTGGCCAATGGCAATGCAATTCACTTCATTCAGTTTGCAGACAAAATCGAATTGAGCCGAGTTAGAAGCGAAACTGGAAACTACCAGTCGAGAATAGGAATCAAATGGAATCAACTTGAGAATAGCTTGCAAGAAGGCGGCCAAAAGTTTCTCAAGTGTTGGTCCAAGAAAAAAAAAAGGAAAGCAAGGGAAGAGAAAATATCCAAGGATAAGAAAGAACACAAAAAAAAGAAGGAAGAGCAAAAAGGACCAAAAGGCAAAAGTCTATTTGAGCATTTTGGGCAATGACGCTGCTATAAAATTACAATTTGGGGAATTGTAAGGCAAATACACATGGACACGAGCGCACACACACACACACACACAAACACACACACATGGCACAAGGACACCAGCAAGCTCACACATCAGAGTGCCGTTAGTCAACAGCAAAGGAAGAGAGCAAAAAAAAAATTAAAGAAAAAAGAAAGAAAGCGTAGAAACAAACATTCTCCAGCGAAATGTGTCAGCGCTAAATCGAAGCGAAAGCCCAATAAGCAGAGAAAAGGATGGAGAAAAGGAGGAACAGCAGAAGAAAGAGGGTGAGAGAGAGACAGGATAAGAGATAGAGGGGAAGAAGGACAAAGAGTTAGTCCCAGACGGACCCTAAGTCGAGAAAGACACTGCCAAAAAGATCAAAGATCGTGTAAATACCATAAAATCGAAGAATTAAGCTTATATTTATACATTTTTAATTGAAAAATAAATTTAATATTATTATTATTATTTGTTTTTATAAATCCCAAGTTAGTTTATTATAGAAATATATATTTTTTAAGCCAAAACACTAGAATACAAAAATTTTAGTAAAGAGCAAAACCCATATTTACTCCGATTTTACCACCAATTCACAGCTAGAAGAAGTTGAGAATTTTAGTGCTAATATTGCTGTTTTTATGTATTTTTTTATATATGTAAATAAATATTCTTTTATAAATAAATATTAATGAAATAAAACCGATTAAAAAGTAAGTTCCCCTAAAAAATACTTTTATTACAACATTTTCTATTAAATCTTCTTTTAATAACCCATTTCTCTCAGTGCCCGTACATACATGTGTCAGTTCTTCAGAGCGTGTGTGTGTGTGTGTGTATATGTGTAATGAGTTTTTAATAACTAAACTGACAAAAATCCTTTAAGACCAAGCCATACAAAGTCACTCCTGTCACTCCAAAGAAAAAAAAACCCAGCACAAAGCGTAAGAAAAAAAAAACTTAAGGCCAAGCCCAAAAATAAGAAAAACCAGAGGGGAGAATAACAGGAAAAAAGAAGTAAAAAGAAGCCAAGGAAAGCTGAAATTTACATTCTCTCCTGGGAAGAGAGTCAATCAGATAGTAAAAAGGCAAGACTTTTTGGTAAATCGAATCCCAAAAGGCATCGCCAGCACACATAACATTTTCATTAAAAGAAAAGAAAGAAATATCTGAGGCTAGCAATTACTTTGAAGCTAAAAGGGTCAAGTTTTAAATAAATTTCAACCAAAATAAAATTTATTTAATATTTCTTAGGCAGCATTCCATGTTGAATAATTACTTTCAATCAATTTCAACCAAAATCCACAGAATTTAATTTAAAATTTAAATGTCAAAGTAAATAAAATGTCAAAATTCCCCAACAAATTTCTCCTCTTTTGAAATTCTCGACTTCTTAAGCCCGTAAAACTGTGCTACATTTTTTTGTTATTTTTTGTAGTCACAACACAAGTCATCGCCATATTTCCGCTGCTTTTCCTTTGCGGAAAATGCCACTCAATCAGCCAAGCAACCAACCAGCCAACCAGGCAGTCAGTCAGTCAATCAGTTAGTCAATCAATCAATCAGCCAGTCAGTGTCTAAGCCAAACTGCATATAAATAAATTCAATAAACAGGCGACGCAACGCAACAAATTGCATTTGTATGCACAACTCTCCTCATCCTTCTCCTCCTCCGCCCTCTCGCTCTCTGTGCAAAGTTAAAGGGGGAATCCCCGCATACGGAAATTGTTTGATTTGTGGCCAGTGCAAACCCATCGAAAAGCTACGCGAAATCAATTGCATTTAGAAGCAGCAGGAAGTTGGCAGGATACATATTTAGATATATATATATATAGTCTGGCAGCGGCATTCATAACTCCCCCTCGTTGCAGTCTCTTTACATTGGGGAAAAAGTCGGAAAATCGGAAAGTCCATTTGCCAAATCCGTCAACTTGGACACAACTCTCGACCCAAAAGATATCCGATCAAGCTCATCCTGCCCAGCCTGGGCCTAAAATCCACCAAAAAGCCCAGGCAAACACACAAGGACACACACAGAGACACACAGACACGGTGCGTATCCTTTGTCCCCGTCAGTCTGACAGTCAGTCGGTCAGTTTTCCATTGGATTTCATTCGAGTTCAGAGGTCACTCTAAAATCCGGACAAAGGAAACGAACTAAAGCCACGTTTGGTGACCCAAAAATTGGCCAATTTTAACTCTTTAACTCTACTGAAGTAGATGCTAGATTTTAAAGAGATTTTAAAGTTGTATTTAAATGTGGCTTTAAGTTGAGGGTTTAAGCTGGTATTATTTATTATCGGAAAAATATTATAAAGACTTGATTAATTAGGAATCTTTGCAGAAAATGTCTCTATTTTAATAATCATTATAAAAGTTAAACATTTTAATATTTAAAACCAGAGTTTCAGCTTTGAAAAATAAGAATTTCTATCAAAAACATATATTTTATTATTTAAGCCTGAAGATCGCTTTAATTATATAAAAACTATCATTATAAAGACTTGATTAATAAGGAAACACTTCAGAAAATGTCTCTATTATAATAATTATTATAAAAGTTAAGCTTTTTAATATTTAAAACCAGGGTTTCAGCTTTGAAAAATAAGAATTTCTATCAACAGAGTTTTTTTTAATTATTAAAGCCTGTAGATAGCTTTAATTATATAAAAACTATCTTTATAAAGACTTGTTTTATTAAGGCAAATGTAGGAAAATTTCTTAATTAATATTAATCATAAAATAGTAAATAATATTACTAATTAAATTCAAAGTTTCAGCTTTGAATTTTAATAAAAGCTTCTAGCTATGTCTAATCAGTTTTTTCTGTAATTAATAGTAGTTCCCAGCTCTTTATTTTTTATAGATCTTCTTCCCACCTCTTTCTGCTATATTTTATTAGATTTTCCTTGATTTTTGTTACATTTTTGTGTACAACTCATTATTATTCATCATGATTTGTGGCTATTTGTCTTGTCATTGCTGAACTAATTTTTTGTGTTACTTTTTGCACATCTTCTTCTATATGTAACCTACATATATGGAGATGTTTTTCTTTTGTTATTTTACACGTGTTTCCACAGCTTGTCTTACACAATTTTAATTTGCCTTTTAGAGTGTTGTTGAAACTTTAGTTTTTGGTTGTTTTTGTTTTTGTTGTTGTTGTGGTTTTCTGTGGCAACTCTGGCACATGTTTGCTAAATTATGCACAGTGCAATGCGCTGACGCCTTTGGACCTCACCAAAACAACAACTAACTAACGAGACACGAAAAATCTTCTACTATATATTATTTTTTTCCTTGGGTTATTTTTTTTCTGGTCTCAGGTGAGTTTTGTGTGAAGTGAAGTAAACTTTAAAAGTGCCTGAAAGGCTTTTTTCTTTGCTTTGTGTAGCTGCTGCTGCTGCTGCACTTTTTAGCTGCACATTTCACTTTTATGCATTGGCCTTTGTTTACACACAATTTTCCTCTGCCTTTCCTTTGGCGATACCATTTTTCTTTTCTTTTTTTTTGTGCAAAGAAACAACAATGACACCGAGGAAAATTGCATTTTCTTGCTTTAAACAAAGAGAAACAGTTAATTATGATCAGAATTTCAGAAAGTTCTTATAAAAAAGGTCTTGAAAACATTTAAAATTTCTTTGGGATACGATTTTCTTGCAGTTCTAGCCAGATTTACCTTGGGAAAGCACCTTACCATTTATTTTTCCCTGGCCTTGCTGGTATTTTTGCAATTTTTTCATTAACTGTCTACATTTCTTGCTTCATTTCTTTTTTGTTTTTTTTTTTTGTTCTTGTCCAACGTGTTCATCTTTAAGTAAACACAATATCCTTGTTTTGTCTGGAGTATTTTGTTGGGTCTCCATTTCAGGAATATTTTCCCAGAACGACATTGTTGGTGTTGTTGGTGTTGTTGTTGTATTTGTTGGTGTTATGTTGTTGTAGTTGTTGTTGTTATTATTTTTGTTGTTGTTTTTATTGTTGCTACTGCTGATGATGCCTGTACATACATATATCGTATTCTTCCTTCACAACACATTAAGCAAAGCCCATCCACTTTAGTCTAAATGACGAAACAAGGAGCTGCATATAGGCATATCGCTTCAGAGACTCCTTCTCACACTCTCTTCCGTCTCCTTCTCCTTCTCTATATTTCTATCTCTTTCTTGAAGCCTGTTTCTATCTCTTTCTTAGGGTAAACAACAAGCTGAAGAAGAAGCAAGAGAGTGAGTGAGTGAGAGGGGAACAAAAAAGCATTGCGACAAAAGAGGCTGCAACAAAAAACAATAGTTTGCAATTTTTGCAGTTTACCTTCTTTATTTATTTTTTCTTCTATTCTTGCTTTTGCTCTTCTAGTGTTTTTTACTCACACTATTTTTTATATTTTTTTTTTAAGAAGAAATTCCTGGAAGTAGGAGAAAAGTAGAAGAAAGGCTTTAACCACGCACGTCTCTCTCTCTCTTTTTCGCTTGTCACCCAACTGTTGGCCCCCTTTTCTTCCTTCGGTTTCTTCTGGCCATGCATTTTTTTCTTTACTTTTTTTCTACCATTTCTTTTTATATATAAATGTTGATTTTTTTTCTTGCTTTTCTCTTCTTGTTCGACACATGTTGGGCTTGCACAGCATTGCCACTGAAAACAGCTTTGGCGGCTTTTGTTGTTGCCATAAAAAAAAATAAATAAAACAGTCTTTGTTGCAAGTGAATGCGCTACATTTTGCAAAAAAAAAAAACAAATACTAAGAGAAGAAGCCCCATATTTGCCTTCTCTTTCTGGTACTTCTTTCCCTACTGTCTCTGTCCCTTTCCCTCACTTTTCTCACTCTCTCTAATGCGGCCTCATCGCATTTCATTTTGTTGGCCAGAAACAATTCCACACACATTTTGCTTAGCTTTTATGGTACTGGTATTGCCATATAGGGAAAATATAAGGTTTGCTTTTGGTTTTAGAATTTTAACGATTTTTTTAAGGACTATAAATAAAGGCTTTAATTTTTTATTTTGTTTTTATATGTCAAATATCATTGCTTAGGATCAGCCTAGGTTTTTTCATAATTCTTTAAAAAATAAGAAAGGAAGCTAACTTCCGTCAGTCGAAGTTTGTATAATCTTTCCCTATCAGAAACCGATTGTTAAATCCATTATAACTAATATAAAAATTAATGTTCTATACCAATTTTTATTAGGTTAAAAGAAAACCTGCATACTGAATTTAATATTTTACAAATGCATTAATTTTTATTTGAGTTCCTGAGAAATTGAATATTTAAACCCCGTAAAAAATTACTATATTTAAATTCAAATTCCCTTTTAAATACCCTATTTTTTAGGGTATTGCCATAGTTTCCTTCACCTTTAAAGAATCTACCTCCTTACCACCATTCCCAGGTCTATTCTCATGTTGTTTTCATGATTGTCGCGGCACAAAACGCGAACAAACGTAAGCATCAAGGGCCAAAGTGAGATGGAGAGAGTGATGGGAACTTGTTTTACTTGAGAGTTCCTCCTCCATGGCCACGGAAAACACTAGGCACAAAAAAAAAAAAACCAAGAAAAACCAAGGAGAAAAATCGCTACCGAAAACACTAGCAAAAAAAAAAATGGTATGTGAGAGGAAAACTTCCTTGTGGGGAGAAGAAGAGGAGCATCTCCCCCACCGTTCTTCCAGTGGCAGGGAACTACTAGAACTTCAAGTGGTTGGAGGAGAGAATGGATATATGTGCATGTGATGACAGCTAAAACCGCCAAAGTGACTGAAAGCGCGAACGCCGTCGTGGCCGTCACCGTCGCCCCGTTGCTTGTTGTGGCATGTGTGTGTATGGCAACAACAACAACAACAACAACAGCAGCAACAAGAAACGCCAAAGAGCAGCTAAAGAGATTTGCATTTGTTTTTATTTTCCTTCCTCACTCGCTATTTTCCCTTTTTTTTATACCCTTGCCAGGGTATTATAATTTTATTTAGGAGTTTGTTCAGGGAGATATTTAAAGCATATATATTCCTGATTAGCATTAATAACAATAGAATACAATTTAAAATAAATAAAGGAGCTTGAATAAGATCATAACAACGAGTAAAGAAGGCGAGTAAACAAGTAAACGAGTATTAAGTCGACGAGTAAACAAGTAAACGAGTATTAAGTCGACGAGTTTTGAGCTGAACAACGAGTTTCTAGCTAAACAACGAGTTTAAAGCTGAAGAACGAGGGAAGACGACGAGCAATCAATGAGCAATGAGAATGAAAGCAGCGAGACAATCGAGAAGAAATCCTGAAGACGACAGAAAACTAACGAGTTAAGAGAAAACGACGATTGAAATTCACAGAAAACAAACCACGACGAGAGAGTTCTTGCGATGGATTAAAAAAAGGGAGCACAGAGCTTATATTATATTTTAAACCAACATACATAGAGTAAATATTACTTTAAAGAAAACTAATAAATACTCAATTAAATAAAGTAAATAATTCAATAATTATATTGGCAAAAAACTGGGTCAAATAACATACTTCAAGAGTATTAAAACTTCGCCTTTCGTGAATACAATAGCTCCTTCTCGTATCCTTTTTTTTGCAATGCAATTTTTCCTATCCTTTTTTCGCTCTCTCTCTTTCTCTCTCTCCTTGTCTCACACTCCCTCTGTATTTTTTTTTTTTTTGGGGTTCCCCGCTTGCAGCTTATGCAAAGTGCATGGCTCTCGGGTGCCGTTGCATAGATCCCCATAAATGCGCACACAACCTGCCCGGCTCCGTGTGTTTGTGCGTGTGTTTTTTGCTACTCAAAATGTGCATCAAAATTCAAGCGACATCCTGAGGCATTTTTTTTGTTGTTGTTGTTTGGGAAAGCCCTCTCAAAAGGCTAGAAAACCAGCCAGCGATTATGTTGGAAATCGCCCAAAATCACTTATATTCCAAGGGGTTCTTTTGAGACAAGAAAAATTGTTGGGTTTAGGAAAATAAATAGCATTTCAGGAAGAAAGTAATTATTATAAAGGAAATAAGAATCTGATTAATATTTTAGATATTTTAGACTGGATAATAATCCTTTTAAATTGGTTGTTAACCCTATTTCCCTCACATTTTACTTACACTTTTAAAATAAAATCTATTAAACTTTTAACACTCTGTTAAAACACTTATTTATTTAGTAGAAAAGAAAACAGAGTCAGGTTTAGGAAAATAAAACCATTAAAACCCAATCTGGGCCACAGCTCAGAAGGTCGATTGCTTAGATCACCATTTTGACCTGATTTCGGTCATTAAATTGGGGGTCACCGGAATTTGGCTTTTAGCTAACGTTTAGCCCACCAGCCAATATTCCCTTTAGCTGTAATTTGCCAATTAAGACACAACAAACAATGAATATATATATCGAAGTATATATATATTTATCTGGCCCGAGGCAGGGACATTTTCACGACTAATTTTGCGAATCCGCCGGCCATAAAACACAAGCACAGGACTTTGAGACCGAGACAGAGACCCGAAAAAGGCTGTAAACAGCAGAAGCCAGCAGAAGAAGGACGAAGGATGTAGGAGTAAGTTCATAACATTTCATTCTTTTAGCTTTTTTTTTTGGGGGGGGCGGCAGGCAGGCCAACATGACCCCGAAAACAACAATATGAAACCGATACTTGAAACTGTCAAATGCAGGACAAGGCAGGACAGAACGTGGGGCCAACAAAAACAAAAAAAACGCCTGGAGGAAATATTACGTGTACCTGGAACTCGGGGCACCTGGAACCCGGGAGAGTTCTCCACCTCGTTTTCGGCCACGTCCCAAACTGGACGGCACACGCCCTAAAGCGCTCAAAGGATTACGCGACGGACGCGTCCTGGGATTGCTATGGAACCTGGTATTGAGGCGGGGAAGGGGAATATTCGGAAAAGGACAAGAAAGACGGCCTCTGCCAAGGGAAACCTCATAAAAGTTATTGTTTTTCTACTTCATTATCTTTCAAAAGCGCGCACGAGAAGCACGACGAGAGGGGAAAAAGTGTTTTCGTTTATGGTTTCATTTTACACACTCCTCAACCTCATCCTCCACGCTGCCGGATCCCGCAGGACACGCTTTCAGCTTAGCTGTCAGACGCTTTGAGGGACAAGTGTTGCGTTTAGAACTCTCGCCGGGGCCTCCTCACGGCATATTGCCTGCCGGGGGAGGCCCACGATGGGCATTATGTTGTCACACCACCCAACGATCCTGTTCTGTTCTGTTCTGTTGTGTTGTGTGGTCACAATAAAATGTGTTTATGGCGGATTATTATACTTGCAACCATCGCATTTGATTCGGTTTAGAGTTTAGCAGTGCGTTTTGTAAACACTTTATTGGCCGATTTTGTAAGATAAGTTGGTACTTGTCGCTTTTAGCTTGTTTTTCTCGAGGAAATAATCTTGTTTTTCTGGATTGTTTTCAAGATTTTATATGTGTTTGTGTTCTTGGGTGTGAGAATTGGATTCTTTGGGTGAGTTATTTTGTAAAATTGCTTTCATTTTTATTTCTTTGGTTTAAAATTCATCTTTTTCTTAGTATTTAGTGCAAGTTTTAATAAAATTTTAAGATGTTATCGATTTTAAATCAATATTTTATTTAAATTAAGCCACTTTCTTCATAAATATTTAATTTAAATTAAAATACTTAATCGAAATATTATCGATATTTTATTTTAATTTATTAATTTCAATATTTTATCGATATTATCTATCGATAAGTTTCTGATCTCTATTTTAATTGCCATATCGATTTATTAATTCATTTATTTATTAATTTCAACATTTTATCGATATTATATCAATAGTCAATATTTTAATAGAAACTTTGATAAGTTTCTGATCTTTATTTTGATTGCCATATATCGATTTGTTCTTTTATCTACAAACAAATTATCGGTTTAGCATTTTCATTTTCGATATTTTTAGAGCATGCAACATTTTTATTGAACTTTGAATTTCTCATATTTATGTTGATATATTATTTATAAGTTTGGAATTTTTATTGGGCGTGAATATATTAATTGCAACTTTTTCTAAGATATTAGAAATCACAGAATAATGTATCTGCAGTAAAATCTATATATTTAAGGCTTCATTTCTGTCTAAAAATCTTCTTTAACTATGTTAAGATTGTAGTATCTCTTTCTGTTTTTAACTATCTCCCTATGACTCATATTCCCCTCTTTAGATAGTGTATTCATTTTTTAATATATTCTTGGACTTACCCAATGCATGACACTGTAGTATCTTGGTGCTGCCCTCGCTCACAATCGACCCCGATGACGAAGGATGCGTGGTGAATCGTGGGGCCTGAAGCTGCTGCTGCTGCGGCGATGGCGACTGTTGATGCTGCTGCGGAGGAACCAGCTGCTGCTGCTGTGGCTGCGGATTGGCATCTGCAATAAAGGGGAAAAAAAAGTCAAGACAGAGTTTAGTTCATGTTCATAGCTAGGAGAGAGAGAGAGTATGAGAGGGTAAAAGCTAGAGGCAGCATTCAAAGAATTTAAGTATGGTCAATGGTTGCTAGCCCCACACACAAACTGCGAGAGAGACAAAGCCACAATACTGGCAGTTACAAATTCAGATTTAATAATAAGCAAGATCAGTAAATTTCCCACAGGAAAAAAAATAACAGAAATCCGCAATCATTGCCGAATCGAACATTAACCGGATTTACTTAAAAGCTTCGCACCCACCAGAACCATTTCAGAGGCCCGGTTCGTTCGGCTTTGGCATAAATCGAAGGGCTTAAAGATGAAAATGTTTGATTTATGGCACACACAGGGTAAAAAAAAAATAAAACAAAAGCCGAATGGAAAAAAAACCCCCACCCATCCCTATATATAAACGAGATCGATTGCACTTGCATTTTATTTCCCATTTCTGTGAGGTTTTTCCCTCCCCTACAATCCCCTTTTCTGGTTTCATTTTTGGAGCAAGGAGCAGAAGGAGGATTCCAGGTGGAGGAGGAAGTCGAGCAGGAACTACAACAATATGGCAGAGGGCACTGCACACACAATAAATTGCAGCTTTAATAAATAAAAACATTTCACATATTATTTCATTTTGTGTAAAAAATATTAAAACATACATTTTCCCAATTTTTTGCTATATATTTTTGCTTACATTTTTATTTGCATTTTTATTTGCATTTTTATTTAAGTATTTTTTTTATTTGCATTTATATTTATATTTTTATTTGCATTTTTATTTAATTTGGCCACGCAAATCGAACGCAAAACTGAAATCGAGAAGCTTCAAGGGGGGAAAATGTAGTGTAGTTCGAAATGAAACAAAACAAAGTCAAAAAACAGGGAATAATATTAAGGGAAACACGAATATTTGATGCCCTCTAGCTCAAAATAAAGTAAAACCAAAACAAAAGTAGTACAAAAAATATAGAAATATACAAGTGGCATTTATAAAGTCCAAAATGAAATGAGAAACATTTTTAATAAAAACATTTTATGCACCTCTCTTGTTGCATCGGGAATATTCCCAAAAAAAGAATAACTTTTGCTTCATTTTTTGCTCCATTACAAGTACATATTTTGTAGTTCGGTTTGTGGGATTATAAATTCGTTTTCAATGCAGACACTGGCACAGAGACTGCCATATTTTACACTTTTTTTTTTTTTTGAGGGGGAGAACAACCAACATTTGTGTGTTGGTTAAATTATTTTTCATAAATATTTGCCATTTGTATGCATAGATACATGGTGTAACAATGATATCAAGAGCAATTATCAAAGGAGGCGAAATTGCCATTCATCGTTGAAAGGAATCCGTAACTGTGCGTGTGTGTGGGGGAGTAAATTATTCAGGATATACTATAGCATATGCATGAGATCCTTGTATACATTTTTGGTCACCAATAAACACAATTTAATTGGTTTACATTCCCCCGAAAATGGGGGAGAAACACACATCGTCAAAGGAGATACATTTTATGGAGCAGAAAGTGAAATTATTATTCGGCATTCTGTAGCAAAGGATAAGTAAATTCCAGGACAATTATGTATAGAATTCTTTCACCTACAAACACAATAGAGACACAAAGAACATGAATTAAATAAATTAATTGATAGGGAAAATATTATGAGTGTGCTACCAGTTTTTGGTTGAATAAACTCAATTTGGTTTAAATTTTTGGAGGAAAAAAGTGAAAGTATAAATAATTAAATGAAAATTATGAGCAATTATAATTAATAATCAATTAAAACAAAATTATAAATACAAAATGGGTAGGTTTCCATTCATAATTTAGTTTTAATTGCTGGAAAATCATATCTCATGGAAAATTCTTATTATAAAATTCAAGTTTAACTTAGGTAAAAATGTAAATCTTCACAAAATTGTGTCTAATGAAGAAGTTGCTTCAACAAAATTAAGTTTAGCTAAGAAAATGATATTCTATTAATTTTTAATTAAGATTTCACCATAGCTTAGGTAAAAACTAAAAAAAAACGTTCTAATAGAGAATTGAATTAAATAGAAAAGTGTTAAGTGAAAAGTGTTAAGTTTAAATTACAAATAAAATAATCTCTTATAAAAAAAACTTAAACTCTAAGCAAATAAACCTTTAGAAAATCTTATCTAATGGAAAATTTCCTCAAATAAATTCAAATTCAATTGATAACCAAGTTCCAAAATTCCCATAAAATAATTTCCGATAAAGAATTAAACCAAATTCCATTTCAGCTGCTTAGCACCCAGAAATTCCTTGCTAAACCACTAACACTATATAGTTTAACTGTATCCAAGTGTAATTTATGCATGAATAACTCTCTGTGTTTGCCGGACACAACTGTACTTTGGCCAAGACCACTAAGGCCCCTGTGTTGACAGGCAGCAGGCACTTGGACAACAATCTTGAAACCGCTAAGGATGCCAATCAATTGGTCAACTGCAGCATTCTGAAACAACGCGCGCTTGTTGATCTAGGCCTTGTCCATCGGTTGTCCATCGTGCGAATAATGTCGATTTCTATGATGATGGGGAAGGGGATATTGATGATGGGGATGGGGATGATGATGATGATGGAGTTGGGGTTTGAGGGTTGAGGGTTGAGGGTGCCTTGCTAAGTGCCGATGGTGTTGATGAGTGCAAGTCTCACCGTAGGCGACACCCCGTAAATGTGTGTGTTGTGTATTGTGTGTGTGTTTCAGTTGTTCTAGTTGTTGAGCCCTTGTTTGGTTTCAGCCCGAGTCAATGACGCTTTGCCACAGGCTACCGCCAAACCCAACCGGCCAGAGGCGTTGCCATGATGACCCACCGATGAATGACCATATGCCACACACTGAGATAAATAATTATAGATTCAAATATAGGGAGTTGTCAGGGGACTTTCTTTAAAGGGAGTTTAAAAAGGAGTTCAAATACAATAGGAGTTCAAATAGGAGTTTCTATAAGAGTTTCTTTAATATAGAATATATTTTTTGAAGATTTATGATCTTTTTGGGATACTATGCATGTTTGGAAGACCATAAAAGAGTTGTATCTTTTTTTGTATCACTTTTCCCCTTCTTTTATAGATTTATAAAGATATAAATGATTATAGATTCAAATATAGGGAGTTGTCAGGGGAGTTTCTTTAAAAGGAGTTTAAAAAGGAGTTAAAATTGGAGTTTCTATAAGAGTTTCTTTAATATAGATTTTATTTCTTGAAGATTGAAGAATATAGAATTTATTTATTGAATATTTGGGGTCTTTATGGTATACTATGTCTGTTAAAAGAGCTTAGCTATTCCTAAAAATATGTTTTATAATTTTTATTCTTCTTTTTATAGATTTATAAAGTTCCTAAAAAAGTTGTTAAATATTTAAAAATATTTAATAACATTTCCAGAGCTTAAAAAACTCTTAACTTCTTTCTAACTTCGATTAGAAGTAGTTTAAAAATTTTCTCACTGTGCTTTGCCATTTGTCCTGCCGTCAAACAAAGCAGGCGTTAAATTGCCATCATCGGAGGTGGGGAAGTAAACATGGGCAAAAGGGTTAGATGAGTTGTTGATGTTGTTGGTGTTTGCAGCTGTTGTTGTTGTAGTTGTTATAGTTGTTGTTGTAAAAAGGGAGATGAGGTGCATCGAGGTGGAAATCTCCACATGCACTGCATGTCACACTCACTGTCTCTGGCACGCTCTTACTTGCTGCTGTACAACAACAACAACAACAACAACCGAGCCGGGGTTTTGCTTTTGCTTTGCTTTGGTCGAAGGTTAGCTTTGGTACTTCCCCCTCTTTGGAATTGGTATAACCCAACCCCACACCCCCCCTCTACTCCCGTTACCCCTTGACGTTGGCTTTTGTGGTTTTCTGCGCATGCGCAGCCCACCGCGAATTCCATTTTGCATGGCTTCTCCATATATCGGACACTTGATATGCTGTGGCAGTTGCAGGTCGAACGACCTTCTTGGCCAAGCTTCTAGGGATGGCCAAAACAATAAGGAGTCTATATCAATTTCAATATTAATTTTTAATGGATATTGGAAGCGAAATCGGATGTAAATTGTAGCAATTTAAGTTATCAAGTACGAATTCAGATGGAGTTTTGATTTAAAAATGCAGAAAATATCTTTGCAATATCGATATTTTTCACCAAAATCGATTTATGTATAAATTTAAATTTTTAAGTTGAGATATAAATATTTACAATACATCGGAAGACTTGATTAATCAATCTTTTCACATTGTGATAAATATATTTCTGATAAATCGATAAACCGTTTAATTTATCGAACCAATGTTATCGAAAAGGGCGAGAAAATACATAAATTATCATTTTTCAGATATTTTTCAATAATATCTATTATCTAAACGTTACAAAATTTTTTTCTAATATGAAATAAACTTAAAATTTTGATATATCAAGACATTTATGATATTTATATGATACATATCGATATTTATCGATGATACATTTATCGATAAGCCTTATACGACTTTTATCGATCGATTTTTGTATTTAAAGCTTTTCATTTTTCAGTTTTTCTTTATATTTCACATGATTTGCTTTTCTTCTATACCTTACAGGTAATTTTCTTTCTACTAAAACTACCTACACTGGATCAAGGCTATATTTCAAGCGATATATCGGCTCTGGAGTTCTCCTCACCTCACCCAGGCTCATGTCTCCCCTTCACCTTTACGCCTCCTTGGCTGCTGTGAAAACTAAATGTGTGGCAGCTGCTGCTGCTGCTGTTTTTAGTGATGCGCTCAATTTGCAACACGCACTCAAGTGCTGCAGGCTGGCAGGCAGGCAGGCAAGCAGACAGGAAACTGTGTCAGCCTCCGTTTGGGCTTGAGCCTTGTGTGTGCCGCATGCAGCAAATGCAACCCGCAGCCTCGGCTTTTGTTGCTGCATTTGTTTGTCCAATGATGCAAGACACACACACACACACATACAGGACACACAGGACAGACAGGACACCCAAGGAGCCAGCGAGCAACTTCCTCATGCAACAACTCAAGCTAATGATAAAATTCCCCCACACACACACACACACACATGGGCTCAAGTGGGCGTGTTTCTGGGTGGTCCGGGTCTCGGGTCGCAGGTCACCTTCCCTGAAAGCACACACAACCCACACACACAACACACACTTGAATCTGATATCTCCTTGGATGAGGGATAAACCAAAGATGAGCTGCCGGGATTCTTCGAAGGGGAAGTGATTTTAAATGCCCCTAGATCCTGTTGATATCCCTTTGCCTTGTTGAGGTTTCTTGTTTTTTGTTTTCCTTTTTTTAGGTATTTAAATATGGAGAAAGGGAATAAGAGAAAAATGTTCGAAAAAAACTAGTTTTGATTCTTAAAAAATTACCAAAAGTAAGAGAGTGCAATTTTTCCTTTATGGGAAACCCTTAAAAGGGTCTCAAAATGATAACAACTTTATTACCAAACTTTTAGCCAAGTTTAGAGAGTTTTTCTAGACAAATTTCCTTTAATTTGAAATCCCGAAATTGTTTTTTAAGTATTAAAATGTTACCAAAAATAAGAAAGTTTTTTAACAGGAATTTTCTTCCATTTGAAACCTTGAACATGCTTCCAAATTTAATTCTTCTTTCTTATTTATTTATTACTTAAATTTTACTTAAATTAAAAGAGTTCTTAAGGCATAATTTTTATTCATTTGAAACCCTGAACTTGCTTCTTAATATAATTCCAATTTCTAATTTATTTATTACTAAGATTATATTCAAAATATACTCGAATTTCCCTTTATTTGAAATCCTTAACCTTAGGTCAAGAAATTCTTTAAAAATTTTCCCATTCACCATCTTTATTTTCTAATGAAACATTTTCCCCTAATAGAGTAGAGTTTCCCCTTTCTTTTTAAGTAACCCCCACAAAATTTTGATACATCGATGACTCAGAGGCCATAGATCAAGTTACAGTCTGGCCAGCAGTTTTGTTTCTGTTTCGGTTTCGGTTCTCTGATATTTTTTAACACGCTCCAAGAATGCCCAGAGCTCGTTTGCCTAGCCGTCAATCATTCGTCGTGTTCCTCTATATGTGTGGTCGGGGGAATATATCTGGGAACCCCCATATATATATGTTCTATATACCGCATTCAACTTTCGAGAGTCTCTCAACTAATTTTCATGTTGTCTGCACGCGGGACACGGCACATCAATCAAACTTTAACCCGCACAAACAATTCAACTTGATTTCTTTCGCTGCTCTCACCCCTTTTTCTCCCCCAGTAAGGCTACCAGCTTTTAACCCATATATATAGCTCCCTCTCTCTTTATACATATATATCCTATATATGTTTGTGCATTTTCTCGGCTGAAAAATAGTTTCAGGAATTGTAAACTTGCAAGTGTAAATAAATTATGCTAGGTGGGAACTTTTGGCCAACATTTTCTTGAAAGTTTCATGTGGCTTTTGGTAAAGGAAAATGTTAGCATTCCTTGAATGCGATGTGTGTGTGTGTCTCTAGTCTCAGTAATATAATTTTATTAGACGTGATTTTCAAATCTCAAAAGGTAACTGTAACAAAAAGTAGGTTAAGGGGATTTCTTAGGCTGAAAAGTTTTTCAGATTTTCATAAATATTTTTTTAATTTAATTGAAAAGAAAAATAAAGCCTTAATTTGTTCAATTATTTATACTTTCTCCCTTCAGAATAATTCTGAATATTTCCCTCTACTACATTTTCTATTCCGCCCTCTTTTCCCTCCCTTTTTTTTCTTTTGGTAGCCTCGCCCCTATATATGGGCGGCACATGCATGTTAATGATCTCTCATTCAGGTTTACAATGGAGCGGGCGGGATTAGGGAAACCCGAAAGATAAATGGGCAGCAAATTTTCAATAATAATGAAAACGTTCCTCCAACCCCCTCGTAAAAATAGTTTGAGGGAGGGGCTGGGGAAATTTTCAGTAATTATAGACATCAACTGAAGTGCGGTCGCATTTCCCCGAGGGTTGTGTGTGGGAGATTTCCCCGAGTCAAGAAGCGAATAATTTATACGGAAAAAGTGGCCGGCAGGGAAAACTCTAGCTCTAGCTCCTCCACCAACAACACCACCCAAGCCACATGTGACGCCTTAAATTACTTAAAAACTGGCAAGAGTGGAGTTTTTGAGTGGCAATTGTTTTGTTCTTCCTTCTGATATTCCCAAAGCTGAAACTAGTGAAAACATGGCATTAGGCTGGCTTCGGGTTACACTCTCACAGAATGATAACAAAAAGGGAATTATAATCACAGCTTAAATTATATGGCAGAAAATGTATTTCAAAAAGTGGAAGTTGCTTTAGCCTTAGGGAATTCATTAGTGGTTCCCGTTCTATGGAAGTTTGTGAAGAGTAAGTTTTATATTTTTAATCTAGAAAATGTGGTTTTTGGTTTAAATAAGGCTAATAGAAGGTAGGGAAAATACTAGGATTTGAACTAATATTTTAAAATTGTGCTAAGAACTGTCATATTTACTACAAATTGCTTATTTCTTTTTATAGCTTTTTTGTTAACACATTTCTTAGGGTTTTAAAAAGTCTGGTGATTTTTAGAGCAACTATATTTTAAGTTATAAGATATAATTTATAATCACTAAATATTATTGATCTATTATCATAAAAGAAATATTAAAAATAAATAATAAGTAATACTAATTAACGAAATAATTCGTTACATATTTATAGACGCATTTTTAAACTTGTTTTAAATCCCTTAGCAATTTGTGGATCAACTTTAAATAATTATTATCTAAAACCAAAAAAATATTACGACTTTTTATAAACTTTTTCATAAAAGAAAACTTAGTCAAAGAATAATTGTAATTCATTTGTTTTTCTGCAATTTCTGTAGCACCTAAAAATTTATATTTTATATTTAAACACAAATAATTGCTTGTTCTAGAATTTTAAATAAAAGTAATAACCATTTTCCACTTATTTATTTATTATTTTATATGTTTTCACTTTTATTTCTGTTTTTTGTTTGAAGGTTTTTATATGTAATTTCCTATTTTTGTTTTGAGGTATTTTATTTTATTTTATTTATTTTTGGTTTGTTATTATAAAGCATTTTATTTTATTTTCTCGTTGGCATTTCTGTATTTTATTGCCAGGTATTTAAATTAAAAACCCAAACATATCATAGCTCTTAACATTTCATTTCACTTTTGTTTTGTCCAGCTGACGTTTTTTTTTGTCGTTTATCAAATGCAGTTTTCCTAACCTTCCTCCCCCTTCCTCGCTTGCAATAGTTTTATCTTCCCCACCCATTTCTATCCCTATTTTCCATCCTATTTTCCACCCTGCTTTCCCCTGCCTCTTTTACCATTTTCCTCCCGCAGCTGAAGCAGCCGTCGTTGACACGTCTCATAAATTTCATTGCTGTCGCTGGTCGGTCGCCTAATCCGCGTCTCTCCGGCTCCCCGGCTCCCTCTGTTCCTCTGTCCCTCTGTCACCCTGTCTCTGCCTTCTCCCTGTCCTTGTCACGTGAGAAATTGCACTTATCACTTGTCCTGTTCCATTCCGTTTTGTTTAGTTTTTCCCCCCGCACCGCTTTCCCTGCCTTAAATTCCTGCCATGCCATGATTTTTCTCGCTTTAAGCCACTGTGGGTGCGTTAACGCACGTTCTGGTAGTATTATTGGCCAAAGGTCTTAACCCCTTTGCTTCGAACAGGAATTAAGACATTATTCAAACACTAATTCCCCCCCAGATCAACTGACTTTGAACTATTGTTTTGAGGGTGGGAGGTTAAATACAGGAAAAACCCATTCCGTGAATCAATGAAGCCGTTTGCCTGAAGCCTAAAAGACGAAGACCATCTCCCGGACTTGGACTTGGACTTTTGTGGAAATCCTCCTCCAGCCAGGAAAAGCGGAGCTCTCTCTCTCCATGCAAAAAGTTTTGGGAATGCGACAAATGGCCCAAAATGGGACTCTACACACACTACCAAAATCTCACTGGGAGAGACGCAGAGGCGCAGAAAAAGGAGTGCAAGTGGAAGTGGTGGCCAAACTATTAAAATGACATTTTACGAAAATTCTTGGCACTCAACGCAGAAGGGCGAAGGCGAAAACGAAGGCTGTCTTGTGCCAAAAAAAAAAAGAAAATACAAATAAAATAAAAAGCAAATGTTCTACTCCACTTGAAACAGAATTAACTGAAGAAAATTCAAACAAAAGAGAGAAAAATGTTATAACAAAAAAATTAAAGGGAAAAAACGAAAGCAAAGTTGTAATGCACTCAAAAATTTATGTTTTGTTATTAGATTTAAATTTCTTATAGAAAATATTGAAAACTTTGATTTATCAAATTTTAAAGTAATAAAAACTTTAGCTTCTTAGATATAAATATGAATTTTATATAAAAAAGGATATTTAAATAATATTTTTTAATTTATTTGTATTTTATTTCAATTATTTTTCTCTGGAAATCAAACAAAATATCGATTTTAAAGTGTCGTAAACTTTGATATATCAAATTGTAAGCCACAGAAGAAATATTGCATTTAATGATAAAATATCGACAATCGATATTATCGATATCGATATTATAATTTAATTTATTTTGTATTCTATTCCGATTATTTTGGATTAAGAATTAAAACAAAACAAATACCCATTTATCGCTCGTGTAACCCAGCACTAAATTATCGATTAATTTATCGATTGTCGAGTCAAATACTCTTATCGAATCGATAATTTTATATAAATTTATGTTTGAACTGTTGAACCTTATTCCCAAACTGTGCTTATAGTAGATTTAGTTCATTTTGTTTCGAATTGATTTAATAATAGATATAAAAGGACAGAAAATACATTTTTTCATTTATTTAAAATAAAAATAGCATGAGAACCACTGATCAATCGGCTATGCCCTACATCTCTATTGTATTTCCATTACAAAACATATATGTTACATCTTGGGTAGTCTGTATGACAATGAATTGCCCGACGACAACAACTCGAACAAGAAAGTTCAAAAAACTTAAGTTCAGAGTTTATTGATTTTCACGTTGTTTTTCTCCTATTTTTATCTTCTTTTTTCTCTTTTTTTTTGGTTTTGTTACAACTTTTTGCCGCCTTTTTTCCGCCCCACTCTTTTTATTTTTTGCCCTATACTATGTAGACTCTAAGCGATGGAAGCTGGCTTGGCCCTTTGGCTGCCGCTGGAAAGCATTTAGTTTGCCATTTCACACACACACAGAAGACACGACCAGAATAGGGGGGGGGGGGGGGGGGG